>JACEVL010000154.1:1501142-1676142 GCA_020284085.1 Aporrectodea caliginosa | reverse complement strand
CGGCAGCGAGACGTTGTTGAGGATCTCGCAGGCCCTGCGTCCGGCCCCGACGAACAGAAAGTTCTCGATGCCGTAGGGTTTCAGACTGGACTCGTAGAGGTTGATGGCCATGTCAGCGAAGGCTGCGTCGACCAGGGCCAGTACGATGAACCGATCAGGAGTGGCATGCTGCGTCAGAGACAGGACGAAGTCCTCGCGCGGGCAGACGTCAAACCAGTCTGGTGGTGATGAGGTCATCTGGTAGACGAGGTAGACACAGACGAGGACGAAGACCCCGCCGACCAGGGTACACGTCTTCTGTTGTGGGGCCATACCAGTCTGTCTCTTGACCAGCACAGGGCCAGCGGAGCTCTTGAACGAATGGCTCGATCGAACCATCGCGCCTGCAAAAAGGAATTATTCGACCTGGGTAAGTTTCTATGGGATCTGTTGTCAAGAAGGGTGGACCCTCTCGGCCTTTTGACCTCTCGACCTCTTGGCCTCTTGACCTCTTGACCCTCTTTACGTGATCATCCGCTTCGTCAGATTTCAGGATCCGTTATTCCACTAACAGATGAAGTTATGCGTCCACGTATTTGTAACTTTAGAAAACGGTAACTGAGGGTTTAATAGGGCCTTTTGCCCTTTGCGAATATCATCTAACCAGGTTCCTCCTCTCCTTGCATATTGTTATGTAATTCGCGTACTATCACACTGGGTAAACGTGTTGTCTTAGCAGTTACTGATGCTCTTTAAACCTTCCACAAAACCACCTTCAGTTTGCGATAATCTGCAGATCTAGATTTCAGTTTAGACTATTTTCAAACCGAAAGAGCAAGTGCCGTGATCCTCTAGTTCTTCGCTTGTGTGTAGCTCATGACAGCCTTTGGTTACGCCTGCATTCGTTGTCAATAACCAGAATTCTTCAAAATGACTACCTTTACACACCTTTAAGAGATAGGTCTATCCCGTTTCTGTTTTTGGCATGAATTTGCAGACAGGATATGAAGCGGTTCCTAGCCAAGTGCATGTAGATCTATTCAATTAGGATTCAGCTGGAACGCATTTCGAATGCACCAAGTTAATCCCTCTGCAAGGCGGTTATTAAATCGGTTGATCTTGTAGTAAAGAGGAGACGCTCTGCTCTTCTTCTGCTCACCGTTTTCCTTAATATCGCCCGCGGTTTCTTGTTACGTGACTCGCGTATAATTTCAGGTCATTTCGTCTGGGTTCCGCAATTCGCTTGCACGCTCGCTCAGGGCATTTCGGCTCTCGTCCATAATTAATATAGCTCTTGGATTACGTCTGACGGTGCGTGCCAGACCGATGGCACCATGCAGTGCAGCCAGAGAGCAGAGAGACTCGGACAGATTGGTGCGGCCTCCTCCTCACATTCGCTGCCTCCTCAGTCTTGGAGGCATTCGTCGTTTGAACGGAGTGGCGTGCAAAGATGTTCGACGGACTGCGTCTGCCTGACGGATAGAACTGACAGCTGGTCCAAAGAACCACCGATTCACAGCTGGACAAAACAAGAAAAGCTGTACACTTAATCCTGATAGATAGCAGAGTGTGTTTTAATAGTATATATAGATGAGTCGAGATTGCTACAACGAAATAGGAGATTAGGATAAAGGTATATACCGTGATGACGATGAGTGCTAAGTTTAATGACATTATTTGTCGTAATCGTAATCGTAAATTTGTATAGCGCTACTTTTCAGAGCCAGCAAAATGAAGATTACACACGCCTTCAAACACTTTGTAGGTTTAACAACAACTCCGAATGGGTGTTCACAATACAAGCAATACAACATAATACATATAGTCACGAACAATAATTTCACGGCGTCTTAAGCTCTTGATGACCGCGTATATACAGTGCACATGACCATAAACAAAAACCTACATAAACAAATATGTCTATGTCTATATATATACATATATATACATATACATATACATATATATATATATATATATATATGTTTGCATTCATATATTAACAAGTAGACCCTATGACAAGATATACAAGGTTACTGTATGTTAATGTATAAGATATACAAGGTTACTGTATGTTAATGTATAACAAGACTCCCATGCAATACGTTAAATACCATAAGATACAATCTGTTTGAAAGTAATAAAATACTAAACTATACGGTGTAATGTATATACTTTTACAATACCATACAATTCATTAGCCTACATTACAATACGATACCATACACTTTAATTTTATGGCAGACAGCGAAATCTGTAAACATGACCAGGTTTTAAACAGTTTGTCTCGTATAGTCCTGCATATATTTAGATAGCCACCATCAATAGTATATATATATATATATATATATATATATATATATATATATGGCCATTATATGTGCCTTTATAATTATACAGTCATATCTGGATGGCTGCATAGAAAGGCAGCAATAGATAATAAATGTTCGGTAGGTAACTCTGTTCCTTATTTAGTTACCAGAAGACGTAAAGGCTACGATCGTTCTATAGCCAGTAAATTCGAGAGTATTCTGGACTTCTGCGCTGGCTTCCATGCCGATCCATCTTAGACGGCAATCGATACGTAGAGGGCGCCAGTCGACCGCTACAGGTCGTGTCATCTCTTGCCTATATATACTCCAGAATCGCGTGCGGCTGCAACCGAGTATACTTCTGGGAATCTCCTTTCGTCCGCTCAGCGATCCATCAATCCGTCAATTCTGGATCCGGTTACACTATCTAGAAACTGCAGCCATGTATACGTGGCCATGTCTGATAAGAAAGCGCAGCCACAATGGCCGGGAACCTTAAAACTATTACTGTCTTGAAAGACATCGTGTGTTGCACGATAGTCCACTCAGTAGCGCTGCTGGATTGATTGAGGTCTTAGACCTGTATAATACGAAGAGGACTCTATGTACTGATCATAGGTAAGCTGTTAGCGCACGTCAAGACGTGTAATTTGATATCGTCGTAAGCTTGGAATAAACAACAACAACAACTTAATGCTGTGACGCGCTGGCCCTATGTCTAAGACCTTAGAATTTGTCCATTGCAGCAGTGGCGGCGCCAGACACTTTTGGTTACCAGGGCATAGCCAGGGCAGTCATACAAGTAACCAGTGCAGTGGTTATTTATGGCAAGCGTGGTAGCGCGAGCTTATAATTATGGTGACCATATGCATGGTGACCATTTAATTTCGCGATACCGCGCTCGCCATAAGTCGGCCCTCTGCACTCTCATACTTGTCAGGTCAGGGGCTCATAGTGGGCAAAGCACCCTGAAGCTGGAGAGAGAGAGAGAGAGTGAGAGAGAGAGAGAGAGAGAGAGAGAGAGAGAGAGAGAGAGAGAGAGAGAGAGAGAGAGAGAGAGAGAGAGAGAGATCTGGAGTGTCTCAGATTGATACCATTGACATAAAAAGTTGAGAAGAAGGATCCGAGTGGCTGACCACTAATTCAAGCCTGAAGGATATATATACTTCCACACATGCGTAGCCGACACATGTGTATACGTTACTTAGACAGACCCCACACATAGATAGGCCTGTACGTCTGTGGATCTTCAATTGTGTATTATGACGCATCTGTCAAATACAGGCTATACAGGTTGTATAGCAAAATTTTTGGCTATAATAATAGGCCTATAGCAAAAATGTTGGCAGGGCAACGACCAGGGCAAAGGCTTTTTTACCAGGGCATTTGCCCTGGCATGCCCTAGTGTAGTGCCGCCACTGCATTGCAGACTCAAGAACCGAAAAGCAAGAACGAAGTGCCTCTCTTACATGTACGTTCCACTGCGTGACACGGGAGCGCTTTAGTCCTACGTGTCCTTATTTCCTGGAAGAGGCTGAGCAGACATTAATGTACAGTAGCAGGACTCTCGTTGTCTGGCAAAAATCACAGTCATCGTGACCACTGTTCACGTTTCAAGGTTCAAAGATTTCAATAAAGGCACATGATTCAACAAAGATTAGATTTATTTATAATAGATTTATTACGCTCGCAGGGTCGGTAAATGTGAATCTGAAGCAAAAGATAGAAGCGCGCGAACAACATTTCATGGTCTTTGCGGAGTCTGTTCAGCAGGCTCACACCTTCAATCATTGGAGCACACACAGACCCAGCGCTACCGTAAAGATCACTTCGCCACACGAATCGAATGGCAGACTATTTGCCACACGAGTGTCTACTATTCACAGACACTGCTCTGTGTGCAGTCGACTTTCTCTGCATCAGAACCCCCCCCCCGTCATCAGTTGCTTTTATGGGTCACGATTCTGTCTACTATACGCTTGTGCAGAGACTTATGGGCCTATATAAGGCTCCGCGAATCTGGAGGTCGAATTACGTGACTGGTCGAAACAGAAGACTCGATGTTTAGCCTTCATGTGCTTAGTCATGAAGAAAGATACGCATGCACGCAGGCAGGCAGGCACGCAGAGGCAGTCAGGCTTCTGGCTGGCAGGCAGAAGCGGGCAGGAAGCAGGTAACAATATAGACAGACGGATGGATGGAGAGAGAGAGAGAGAGACAGACAGACAGACAGACAGACAGACAAACAGAGAGGGACGCAGGAACAGACTCAGCTAATTTCTATAATATAGGATACAATGGATACATTGTATGCGCTACTATAATTATACTGATTGCAGCATCTGCTGACAGTGACTTCTAAAAATAATTCCTAATTCAGTTTTAATTCAGTTCTGTGTCCTTGAATTTTACTTCCAATTCTAATTTTAGTCCACCAATAATTTTACTTATCATTCCCATATTAATTTTCTAGTAATTTTAGTTCTTATTTTAGTTTTCCAAATAATGATTAATTTCAGTCCTCTAAAAAGTCTTTTAAAGTCACTATAAGATGTCTTGTTCAATTTCAAAAACACTTCCATTTTCATAGATAGAAACTGCTGTCTTAGGAGCTTGTTCATTTTAGCTGATCCTATATCATAAAATATAAATAATAAAAATACAAGGTAATTAACAGTACATCCGGACTATGTAGACAATAAGCAGGCCAGTGAATTTGGTTGGAGGGAGTTGACATTCAAGAAAGCCTCATATGAAATCCGTAAACCAGTTGTAGGCTTTTAGCATCACATTAAATAATTTATAAAGAATTCTTTAATTGTATTTGTATATTGCTATAACGTAGGAATCCTAAGTTCGAGTTCTAATCTCCATAGTTGTAAAAAACGTTTTTTTCGTTTTTTATTATTTTCCCCAAAACGTCGTTTTTTTCGTTTTTTATTTTTCGTCTCGTTTTTTTCCGTTTTTTATTTTTTTGTATGTCACTTTATTTATTTATTAACTGTCTGTTACTATTTGTTATATTTTATTTTGGTCTGATATCCCTTACGTTGTCTCCGTCCTTTCAAGGATTCATCTTATTTACGTCACTATTTAGTGTCATCAATTGAGAAATAAACAGCACTGTACAGGAAATAAAATTTATAAAAGTTATTTGAATTTCTAAGTTATCCAAAATGTTGTCTTTGTACTCAGTAATCTCTGATTGACTGATAAACTGACGGATATTACTCCATATCAAGTTCTTATTTTCACAGTGTGAAATTTGGTGGACACTCATCAAAAACTTTCAAGGTCCTCTTCGGTGTACCCCAAGGATCCATCCTAGGTCCACTTCTCTTCATTCTATACACCTCCAATATTGTCAACATTGCCTCGCAACATGGTCTTATGATCCATCTATATGCCGACGACACCCAACTCTACGTAAAGCTCTATGGAAGAAACATTGGAAACATCAAAACCAAAATCGCAGCATGCACCCGTGATATTCAATCCTGGTGTGCTTCCATGCGTTTGAAACTAAACACTACTAAAACAGAACTCATTTGGTTCGAACGTCGGAACAATCTGGATGATGATAAATCACTGAAAATACTTAACATTGACTTAAGCTGTTCGATTCCACCTTCAGAAGTGGTTCGCGACCTTGGAGTATTGCTAGACTGCAATCTAAATATGACTCAACATATTTCCTCCATTGCCAGAGCCTGCTATTTCCACCTTCGCCGAATTAGACAAGTGAAACGCTGCCTGGATGAAACCTGCCTCCGTATTCTTACTCAAGCCCTTGTCATCTCTCGCATCGACTACTGCAATTCCGTTCTATCTGGTCTTCCCACATCAACGCTACAACCTCTAACATCTGTTCTGCACGCCGCAGCTCGCCTAATAAAAGACCTTGGTCCCAGAGACCACATCACACAATCTCTTCAACAACTACACTGGCTTCCCATTCGCGCCCGTATCGCTTTCAAAATCTCCCTCCTCATGTACCATATCCATTCTGGAACGTCACCCTCATATATGAAAACCATGGTCGTGCCATGCTCTGCTTCAAATCCTAGAGGACTCAGATCGGCCACACGAGGAGACTTTACCGTTCTTCGCACCAAGAGGAAGTTTGGAGATCGTGCTTTTGCTGTCTCTGGACCCAGAGAATGGAACAGTCTCCCAGCTACAATCCGTCAATGTTCATCTGTTACGCAATTTAAATCAAAACTAAAAACTCATCTATTCTCATTACACTATGACTAAGAACACAGCGCAAACGCGCTTTCGTGCAAGACTTGTCTTGTTAAAGCGCGCTATAAATGTCTAATTGTATTGTATTGTATTATATAAGTCAGAATTGTTAGTAAACCTACAATTTTTAATTAAGTACACTTTATACTTACAAAGTTTAGTTTTTATTTGCTTATATCAGCTTGGATTTATGTGGACCTATGTATACTATACAATTTAAATTTGAAAAATTTCAATATTTTTAATTGCTCAATTTTTTTTAAACCAAACTTATGAAAATGAAAATAATTGTAGATTACTGTTACTTGGTGTTTACTAATAAAGTTATGTTATTTGCTGATTAAAATTAAATTGTGTAAACAAGGTTTTTAATTTTAAAATGCAGTAAAAGATGTAGAAAAGTCAAATTATTTTCTTTTCGTTTTTTCTCGTTTTTTTCCGTTTTTTATTTTTTTCAATAAAACGACGTTTTTTTCCGTTTTTTATTTTGATTTTACCGTTTTTAACAACTATGCTAATCTCAGTACTGAGAATAAATCAGAAAATGTCGTTATAATGTTATTTGCAAGCAGAGCCGGATTAACCTATAAGCGAAATAAGCCATGGCTTAGGGCCCCACAACGTTTGAGGGCCCCCAACTGTCAGGAAATAATAAATCAGATGGTACAAAGGTCCTATTTGACCATTTCTTCTGGAAAAAAGACGGGGAAAAAGGTCATCAGAAATTTAAAAAAATAATAAACATGGGTTTTCTCCAAATCTGGGAAGAAACATTTTTGCATGGTTTTCCGGTTAGGGCCCCGGACCGGCCCTTGGCTTAGGGCCCCCGAAAGTCTTAATCCGGCCCTGTTTGCAAGTTGTTTAAACGCGGCATTAAAGCTACTTTTGTTTATTCCTGTCTATTTAAAATATTATCTAATAGTATCTATGCCTATCCATATATCAAGCAAAGTACTATTATGCCAAAACTGCGTGACAACTGCTTAAAACACACGTGTTTAGACCAGTTAGATAGCCTTCTCGGGACACTTCGAAGACGTAATCTTAAGAGTTTTTATATACATAAACTGTGTGTGTGCATGATAAACACAAATTCCATTCTTGGCACTTGGCATGTTGATCTACCTGTAGCTTCGTCAAAACGGAAAACTCACAAAACGGGCTAGCTCGCTTCCTTCCCGCCAACATTCTCGATAAACTCATAGCCTAGGCCTACCTTAGAAACTTAACGATCAAACACGAAATAAAATAGCGTACGCCACTGAAGTCGCTGGTAGGCTGGTACATACGCGGAACAATAAATATCAGACAACAAAGACCAAAGACAGCATAATTGTTTAATACAACACAGAGAATGGTATGCGCAGCGCTTTCATCTCAAGCAGGAGTTTTTCAATAGATTACAGTAATACAGTATGTGTTGGGATCGCCTTACGCATTACAAGAATTAAAATGATTTTAGTTCTGCAAATAATTCATAATTTAAGCTAAAATAATTCCTACTTTTAATTCTAGTTTTTGTTAACGAAATCGTTTATTTCTACTTCTATTTGTAATTTTCGTTAACGAAAATATCACTGTCTGCTGAAATGTTATGCTGACCCAACCAAAGTAACTAAAGCCTACAAAAACTACTATGCTAGTCTTCCCTCAACCGCTGCTATCATACCAGACAGGTGTCTATTATGGTTCAGAGTGAGGGCATGAGACGATATTTTTATTACGGCAGCAGATGAAAATATACCAGCTGAGGTTAACGTGGTATCATAGACCACATCATTCAGCCAGAGAAGCCACCACCATCACCTACCGCACCCACAGCAGCAGTTCGAGGCGATGCTCCATTTAAGCTGCATTTAAGTTGACATTTAACATCATACAACCGAGCACAGAGAGCGTCTCTGCAGCTCGTGAAATGACGATACATTAACTTTTCAATTACGATTAGGTCCTACCATTACCTCGCTGTGTTTATATCCGTTCAATCGGCAGCTTTTTCAGCATTTCACATAATCATAATAGCTAGAGTTTAATTAGCTTTTTGCCTTTCTGTTTGTCTTTTTTGTGTTACGATATTTGGTACGTTAGGTTATATGGAACGCAGCCAATAGAGCCAAAATAACGGCATTGAAAATGACTAAAACCACCAAACTATTAGAGCATCCCTCACATATGTTATACGGCATCATTCTGACGTGAGATAATACCCTTACTGTCACGAATGGTTAGCCTTTATGCGAGCTATTTCAATTCCTCAGACACTGATTATGGCTGCGCTATTACGTTGCTTGCTTTTATATTGCATACTGTTCACGCACCTTGCCAGATCTGGGATTTACCCATGCTTCTGTACGAGCTGGTCTATTGTTTTAACTCGGCTCAGGCCCATTTATTTTATCTGATTCCTGGTGCTGATTTTTCATTTCAGTCATGTTCTGCTTCTATGGGATACCAGTAGCATTATTTCCGTCCGGGGTGAATGCAGATTCCAGTAGAACATTTTCAACCATCCGACATGAACTGCCTACGTATTTCTATCTGCTTCTTCTTATGGCTGCTGAAGTTGAAATAAATCCTGACTCTGCTAGATTTCAGTGTCTGGTAGCCCTACAAAATTTTCTTTGTGATCATTCCTTGATATACTTGCCCTTATTGAGAAGATCTGGCTTCAACCCATTGATTCACCGACTCCACAACCTTTTCTATGCTGAATGAGTCCTAATTAGCAATGGTAGAGGTGGAGGCACTTGGGAATTGTCCTTTGAGGTTAGACTGATTTATACAGTTTGCCTACGGTATTTCTGCAAATTTATGTGGGATCCTAAGAAAGACAGGGGGTTGAACCCCAACCCCCCCCGGCAATTCTCACCCTGGATGGAGGACTTGCATTCCTTTGAGATCATAGGTCACTGAATAGGTACAATGTCATGTACACTTTGCCTATTTCTGCATCAAATTCATTGGTAGGTCCTCACTGCTATATTTATCTGCGTGTTTTTTTAGACTCTGCAGACACCTTTTACAAGAATCTGAAACTGTTCTTTATCGCCGGAGTTGGGCTGGGAGCGCCTCCGAGTAGGTTGTCTTGGACGGGCGCTATATAAGTCCTCTGAAGGAATATTCCATTTCGGAAAAAAACCGATACTGCTTATATATATCGCCCACCATCCTTCTTTTTGTCAGACTTTTTAAATTACATTTCAGTCACTTTTGAAGCAGTTATCATGGTTGAATTTTGTCGAAGGCCAGAGAGATCTAGACAAAAGATGCTAAGGCGCTAAATTGTTAAATTGTATTGTATACTGGAAGAATTGTGGCAGAAGATAAGATAAGATAAGAAAAGTCCAGATAAGATAGTTTAAAGAGTTGAGTTTTTCAGTTTTGAATTAATAATGTTTCAGGAGACAGTTCAAGAGGTCGGAGCGTCCAAGAGCACTGACAAGTGAAGGGAGAATGAGCCAAATGTCAGAGGTCTCTCAGGAAATCGTTCAACAACGCTGGTGCAGCGTTGGCCTATAGCCTGAAGAATGGTTAGATATGGTTACAGTGATTGTTATCGTAATCGTAATATTCCTGGTTTCTTCAGCGCTCAGAAGGCTTAGTCGTGGGAACTAAGCTTACGTGTATACCTTATTCTCAGGCATTTAGCCAGAAGCAGAATCGATAGGCAAGCAAGGTCAGGTTCGGTGTCAGCCCAGGTTCAAAGGTCAGGAAGGTGGTCTGCGGACGGCTGAGGTGGATGCATTTGGAAGTGAAACGGTGAGAAAGGTAAGGAGATGAGGGTAAATGAGGATTGGATTTCGATCGAGATTATATTGTCGATCGATTCGTATATCTTTTCCTGGCAGGAATCGAGCAAATCATTCTTGTCGTATTTACACCATTAGTTCCCGATGCCAGCCATTTAAGCAGCGGCGTGAGCCAATAAACCTTTATTATCGAAGCATTCGGCTATTGTATACGTCTCCGTGTTCCTTGTAAAACAGACCGTGAGTTCTGCATATGGTTCTAAGTATAGGCCCATAGTATAAACTATAGAGGCTTGCTGCCAAATAATTTGCCTTTCGTTCAAACAATTGAAACTGAAAACTGTTTGCTATCCGTTCAATCGGCAGTTTTTTCAGCATTTCACATAATCATAATAGCTAGAGTTCAATTAGCTTTGTTTGTCTTTTTTGTGTTACGATATTTGTTGGGAGAAATAAAGATTTGTAGGGTTTATACTTCAGCAAGGTCAAAAGACCGATGTCGAAGTCAAAGGTCAGTTGGAGGTCACGTATAGGCCATCGCTTAGTAGTGTGAACCTGGGGGCCTATAGTGGTTCAAGCCACCCCTAAACTTAAATGCATTTTCCATTCTTCCCGAAACCCACTGCATCCAATAACGTACTTCGCACTTCGGTTCTGCAGGTGGAACGCGAAAATTAAATGCGATTAGAAATGGACGAGGAAGCAGTATATGGTGATGATAAGAAAGAGAAAGAGAAAGCTGAGCAAATGCAGGGGAGCATTAGAGAAAGGAGATGACGCATGAAAGAGCTAAGTATGCTTGAATGCATGTATTGGATTATATGTATGCATAGATGGATGTATGTATTTAAATATGTATTATGTGTATGTATGCAATGACAGGATGGGTAGATAGATAAATGGATGGTGGGATGGATGGATAGATGGACGGAAGGACGGAAGAATCAGAACATAGTGACTAGAGTATCTCTGAGAAGCGCTGACTTTCAATGATAATGAGGATGGCTATGATGATAATGATAAATGATAATAGTGATAATGGTGATGAGGCAGGGAGGAGAAGATGGGATTAGGAGAAGAAGAAGAAGAAGAAGCAGAAAGAGCACAAATAAGAGGAAGAGGAAGACAGAGGGCCATCGACAGCGCAGGCCAAGCGATCTAAGCACCATCCATCACGATCAATTACTGCATATAGGCTTCAGAGTCATATGCATGCAGGGAGGAATAGGAGGGAGACGAAGGCAGGAGTTCGAGGAGGAGGAGGAGGACGAGGAAGGAGATGAAGAGGTGGAGGAGCAGGAATAGGAGGAGGAGGAGGAGAAAGAGGAGGGGAGGAGAAGAAGAAGGAGGAGGGAGGAGGATGCAGGGAGGAATAGGAGGGAGATGAAGAGCAGGAGGAGCAGGAAGAGGAGGAGGAGAAAGAGGAGGGGAGGAGAAGAAGAAGGAGGAGGGAGACGAAGGCAGGAGGAGGAGGACGAGGAGGGAGATGAAGAGGAGAGGAGGAGGAAGAGGAAGGATATTAGGAGAATGATGGTGAGGAGTGGAGAGGAGTAGAATGTGGGTGAAGGATGAAGAAGAGGAGGATATGCATGAGAGTATAGTTTGGATAGGAGGAGACAAAAGTTGAAGGAAGGATGAAGCAGGACAAGTAAAGAAAGAGAAATAGGCGAGTGAGTGAGGAAGCAAAGGAAGTCAGTTAATAATCTTTATTAGCACGATACAAAGGCCCACACTTTGCAGACAACACTGCATATAAAACAGTAAACTGAAGCGCAATGACAGTAAAAAGAGCTATCAAACAATAGGCCTACAACATATCGGTTTAAAATGATGACAATAATTATGCTAATTACTACGCTATTTATGCATGATGATGATGATGATGATGATGATGATAATGATGATGATGACGACGACGACGACGACGACGATGATGACCAAGAGGAGGAGAAGGACGGAGGAACAGTAGGGAAAAGATACAGAAAAAGAGAGAAGGGAAACAGAAGCATTAGGAAGAGGAAGAAACCGAGAGAAAACTGAATTAAGAATTAGTGGAGAGGAAGACTAGAGAGAAAGATGAAGATAAGAGAAGTAGGAGTAGGAGGAGTAGGAGGAGGAGGAGAAGGAGGAGGAGGAGGAGGAGGAGGAGGCAAAGAATTGGAAGATTCAGAACAGGAAAGAAGAACCGACGGATGAGGAATTGAAATGCGGCGAACTGGAGGCAACGAGGATGAGACCAGAGAAGAGGAAGAGAAGAGGAAGATGAGTAGGAGGTGGAAGAGGGAAGAATGAGTGGAAGACACTGTGCTTTGTGAGTTTTTAACCGGATGGAAGTGGTCTGTGCGTGGGTGGTTTTCCTGCTCATAAACCTTCATTAGCATTTAGAGATAACTTGATTTCCGATCCAATATTTAACCCCGAGCAGCTACGTCTATATGCAGCCATCACGAAAACAATGTATAGACAGAAACAATATATGTAGCATTTTGTGTAATATACATACACTGTACGAATGTAGTATGTAGTACGTGTCAATATACATGTATCGTATTATTATTATTATTATTATTATTATTATTATTATTATTATTATTATTATTATTATTATTATTATTATTATTATTATTATTATTATTATTATTATTATTATTATTATTATTATTATTTTACTCTGAGGTATCAAGGATCCCTCAGGTGGCCCAAAAATGTCCGGAGACTGCATTTATTATCATCATTATTATTACCATTATTATAATTAGTCCTATTTACATAGTGTATTGTTGGGACCTGCTTATTAAAGGCACTTCTGACTGGTCTATTATACTATTGCTTTGGGAGTTGGTTCAGAACATTTGTATAGCGCCCCTTCAAGAAAACTACTCAGAGGCGCTCCCGACTCCAGCACGACCAAAAAGAGCAGTTTTAAGATGAGAAAAGAACCTAGGAGAGAAGGTCCTAGGAAAGAGGAGCAGCTCCAGAGGGAGGCCATTCCAGGTCGAGGGACCCACCACCGAGAAAGCGCGGTTCTGGCGTTCTGCATAGTGGAGGTGCGGGCAAAAGAGACAACTAACTATGAGACCCTGTTCAGATGAGCGGAGGGATCGAGAGCCCCTATAGCACTAAGGACAGGGCAACAGAGCTCGCGAAGATAGGCAGAAGCGAGGCCTAGTAAGCAGCGCTAGACTAGGGTAGCTGTCCTGTACTCAATCGCTGTTCAGAATGAAGCCAGTGGAGAACGTCGCGCATGTATCCAGAGACATGGCCAAATTTTTGTATGCGGCCGATAAGGCGAGCAACAGAAAGCAAGATCCGATCCAAGAACCCCAGTCGAACAGCCAACGTAGAGTAATAATAAAGTCTGGTTGAGACGAAGGTATGGATAAGAGTGTAATGCAGCAGAAGCACTGAAGCAGTGAATGAGCGGACGACAGTGCGGAGCTGGCGCAATTAGTAGAAGCAGTCACGGCTAAGGAGGTTGATATGGGGAGCAAAGGAGAGCTCTCGGTCCAAGGTGACGGAGGTCACGCACAACAGAGGAGAAGGTGAAAAGGGGGAAGGCGGCAGTGAGGGCAGCCATGTCTAACCTAGCCAGTTGCTGGCGGGTGCCCAGCCAGATGGACTAGGTTTCAGTGGAGTTAAGCCGCTGCCGGTTAGACGACATCCAGGTCTCAAGGGCTGCTCCCATGATCGAGCTCATAGCCCGAGTGGTCGCGAGAGCGTCAGAGGCAGAGCAATGCAAATAGGCATGGACATCATCTGCATATAGCTGGGCCAGAGCAGCATAGGAAGCTAGAAGCGAGGCAAGGTCAGAAGTGTATATAGGGTAGAGGAAGAGTCCCAAGACGGAGGTAGACCGTAGGGGACTTGGTTGATCCACGAACCACACAGAGGGAGCGCTCCCTAAGGAAGGATCCCAGCCAGCAAAGGAAGAAACCAGACAAACCAAAAGATATTTGCGACCGTTCAAGCAGTAGGCTTATCTCGTGGTCCACAGTGTCGAATGCCGCGCTAACGTCAATTAGTGCCAGTAAAGTGATAATAAGACAAGTGCAATGTCAACTGCCAAGATCTTATAGTTTTCTTCATTTACTCTTGTTGATTTTGCTGTTGTCCATTTACTCTGGGTGCTTCAGTCTGTTAATGCATGGTGGGGCGTGTTAGTGTAGGGGTATGTTCGGTGCCTTGCAGCTGGAGGGTTGCGGGTTCGAATCCACCTCAAGCCGCCGAGTAGGGACCCTGGGCAAGTCCTTCACTCGCAATTGCTCATGCGCTTCGGCGTGAAACTCCGATTCAGTGTCCGCGTTGTAGTCGGGAGCGCCTCTGAGTAGACATCTTGAAGGGGCGCTATAACAGGTGCTCATACATACATAATGTGAAATGCAAATAAACTATATAAATATTTAGTTTAATAATGCAGTTATGTTAAGCTGTTGAGGTGCCCTGGTGGGGACGTTGCTCATCATTAGTTGAGTTTAGCTGGAAAGACCCAATACTTAGAAAAGCGAAAAACTTTAAAAAAATTTAAAAAATCAACTGGCAAAATATCAATACTTTTTCAGAATTTCCTTCTGAACACAAAAATATTTTTGCTTGTAGCATATAAATGCACAATGTTACGCTAACATACCTCATTATATCTTAGTAATAATTAGCCTACGAACGTGATTTGATGCAGGACGTTTACACTGACACTTTTATGGCATTAGCCTATATCACAAACAAAGCGACAGCGTCGTTTCTTTGTTATTTCCGTTATTATTTGGTCGCATCTTAGTAAATAAAAGTCTGACTCCATACCTTGAATTTGCCATGATTTTGACCCATTTCTACTGACCCTAGTAACGAGGGAGAGGACCTTCCACCCACACTCATGGCCGAAGCGAGCCAAAATGAAGTCGCCGACACTTGAAGCTCTTAACTGCATCTAGGAGACTAGGAGATATTATCTGAAAGAACGATTCCATTCTTTAATCTTTACTGAATTGTGTCCACAATATTTAAATAAATTCCGAACTTTGAGTCAGAATCTCAATTTGTGCGATTGATTTAGTTTTCTTAAAAGCGTAATTATGTTTATTAGTCAATGCGTAGCTATGCAGACTTCTTCTACAATAATTCAAGTGTTTACCGACGTCAGATGAATTTGTTTCTCACATCGAACCCTCCACATAATCTAATCTACACCTTCGAGAGAATCATATTAGGAGCTACATAAATATCCACATAGCTACATACATACGTATACATTCTCCAAAGACTGACCTGTATGACAGTAACGCTGTTCTCCGCTCTGACCAGCCGTCCTCTATAACAGACTGTCCACTCACTGTCCACTCTCTGTCCACTACAACCTCTGTATCCAAGCGTCGACGTGTGCGTGTTTGCGAGCCAGTGCGGGCAGTGTGCCGCCTTCCGTTCAATATCGTGTACAGCGTGTGTGTGCAAACGAAACGTACACCTACCTAGACGTGTACGCAGCTGCGCATAATAAAGTGTACATTGCGGCGCTCCGAATGCACCCATCGTCTTCTTCCCCGAGCAGCTAGACGCCGCGATCGGCACTCTACAGCAGCTGCTTGCCTCTGAAGCAAGCCGACTGATGCAGCTGCTGCACAGGCCACCGCCGCTGCTGCTGCAGCTGCTGCTGCTGCTGCTGCTGCCCAGTGGGATGCGAAACTGCGTAGCTCCATCATCTCCGACTACAACATCCGCAGCTGCAGGACCAACGCCGGGTTCTTGCAACTGCTCATGCACACACAATCTATGCAAAATATCATTCACATACATATATCATATGCATATAACTAACATTAGACATGCGTATCTAGATCTATATGTGTTCTTGTAAGATACATATCTAAGATAGATACATGAATATATACGTCTGCCGGTCTATATTATACATTATATGTAACATATCTATAATATCCAAGCACCTTTCTCTAGTATGTATACACGCATGCGCATCATGTATGTGTGTAACTGTGTATGTATGTATGCATGTATGTATGTATGTATGTATGTATGTATGTATGTATGTATGTATGTATGTATGTATGTATGTATGTATGTATGTATGTATGTATGTATGTATGTATGTTTGTATGTATGCATGTATGTATGTATGTATGTATGCATGTAGCCTTATTTGCATCTCGACAAGCGCACATTACATTGCATAGAACGACTACACAATCATATATTTTTAAATGGCAAATGGGAGGAGCAGATCTTATAGACAGACGAGCACTACTCGATATAAGAAGAGAGTCAATCGATTCACACAACTAGTTTGAAACCTTTTAGATTTAGCCACAACAGGTAACATGAAAAGGTGTCCTTTCTTGCAGAGGGAGGACATGTAAAAATGTAGGCCTACCCGTTTTTCTATAGGGACCATTTGGCCTCTACCATGCTCATTTCAAAGAATTGATCGGGCGAGATCCTTCACCACCGCTGCTCATCTGAATGTACTTGACCTCACGAAGATGTATGTATACTGTATAGGCGTGGACCCCGGGTATAATATCAGAGGTCCATGGTATAGGCCAGACAGACGAAGAAGGCGAGACAGAAATAGACCGACAGAAACAGAGAACCAGACACACGCTGTCTGTCTGTGTCTGTCTGTGTGTGTCTGTGTCTGTCTGTGTCTGTCTGTCTGTCTGTGTCTGTCTGTCTGTGTCTGTCTGTGTCTGTCTGTGTCTGTCTGTGTCTGTCTGTGTCTGTCTGTGTCTGTCTGCGTCTGTCTGTGTCTGTCTGCGTCTGCCTGTGTCTGTCTGTGTCTGTATGTATGTATCTGTGTCTGTCTGTGTCTGTCTATGTCTGTCTATCTCTCTGTCTGTCTGAGACAGAAAGACAACTCAAGGTCGACCAATATGATATAGATAGAAAACCAGAAACAGTCAGAGACGTCTTTTTAAATTGATGGAAGATTACAGAAGGAATCTATGGGAACAGCTCCGTCCGTCCGTCCGTCCGTCCGTCCGTCCGTCCGTCCGTCCGTCCGTCCGTCCGTCCGTCCGTCCGTCCATCCGTCCGAGAGACAATAGTTTAAAGAAGCATGAAATAATGCATAGCCATCTACTATCGGGATCAACATACCCGACGCCGACAGAAGCCAATAGACGACCTTGAGCCAATGGTATACGTTATAGTCGTAATATCCATCTCTTTTCCTCTATCCACCCGTCCTCTCTCTCTCTCTCTGTCCTTTTTTCTCTCTGCCCTTCTCCAGTTCCTGTCAAAGTCAGTTCTCTCATTACTGTCTCGATGGCCTCTCCATATCCTGTCACTTTTCTTCCTGGCTTCTCCTGTTCTGTCCTTTGCCATCTCCATGTCCTCTCCTTGTACTGTCCTGCAGTCTGTCCTATCTTTTCCCTGGCTATGGCTCCTTTTTATCTCCCCGCTCATGCCCGTATGTATACGCTACAGACTCCAGGTTAAATTATATTAATATTAAAATATCATCACTATAATCATCAGCATCAGCATCTTATTATTGTCATAGGTCTATACATACATCGGGACCGGAAAAAAGCTCAAGAGAAATAGACAATGGATTGGCTATCTTGCCGAGTTCCAGTATAGGCCTATACTCGACAGCATTAAAACGTTGGATCTCAACTGATAACTTAAGTGCTGGAAAAGATAGCATGTTTCTCTTGCGTCTCCAGATACATGCTATATAGAAAGCGCCCTAGCTCCGTGATAAAAATCGAGGGCAGCGCCGTTAATACATAGGCCCAGAGCTTCAAAGGCCAGCGGAATAAAATGATGCTGTGCAGGAGTGAACTGTATCTTGATATTTTTCTACATACCGCTCTGTCCGCTGCTCAACCGGCCGAACATAGAGTAGCACCACATAGGAAGCAGCCACGGTATTTATTAGCTATACAGTGACATCCTAAATCAAGCAGCAGCCATTGCACCATGAGATGAGCATAAGCTCGTCTGTCCTTGTGTTGTAAGTTCTGGATAGACCCAGTGGCGTCGTCAGAGCTTCGAAGTTGGGGGGGCCAAGGTATGGATCTGAGCCAGAGGCACGAACAAAAAGTTTTCCTGGGGTGCTCATTTTGCAAGCGCCGAAGGCCTAATTCGCGAGTGCTGAAGGCACGAAGCCTATAACGACTAGGGGTCTGGGAGAGTGTCGTAAGCTCCCCCAGCAGAAGCCAACGCATTTTGTAGCAGTTGATATCAAATGGAGCACGTACGTTTTAGGCCCTTGTTAATTTTTGCAGTCAAAGTCCATAACAGAAATAGTTTTTCTTACGGTTCTTGTAAATTGGCTATGCATTTTGTCCAGCGGTATATATATATATGTTACAGGCAATGTGTAAAATCAGGGATTTTGTAAAATGCCTGAAATTTTTAGGCAATTTGTAAAATCCCCAATTCACTCGGGCACTTTACAAAATCCCTGAAAAAACCAGGGATTTTGTAAATCCCTGAAATCTGATGATGAAAATTTGACAGATTGCCTGAAAGTGACGAAAATTATCGAAGTTTTACAAACTACCTGAAAAAAACCAGGGATTTTGTAAAATCCCTTAAATCTGATGATTACAGGCAATGTGTAAAATCAGGGATTTTGTGAAATCCCTTAAATCTGATGATTACAGGCAATGTGTAAAATCAGGGATTTTGTGAAATTTCTAGGCAATTTGTAAAATAACCAATTCACTCGGGCACTTTATAAAATCCCGGGATATAAAAACCAGGGATTTTGTAAAATCCCATAAATCTGATCATGTCCGCCTTTGGCTGCGTGTCCGACATGTCCGCCGGCTATGTTACAAGTCATGTGGTCGGGGCCGTGACTTGTTTATTCCCTTCCCCTTAGGAGCCTAAATAGAGCTTTGAGTTGTCGTGACGGATTATCAATTAATAAGAATAAATAAATAAATAAAATAAAATAAATATAATTACATTTAATTAATTAATTAATTAATTAATTAAATTTAATATATAAATAAGAAAATAAAATAAAAAATAAAATAAAAATAAATAAAAATAAAAATAAAAAATTAATTAATTAAATTATTAATTATCTAATTAATTAAATGAATTAAATAATTAAATTTATTTATTCATATAATTATTTATTTTATTTTATTTTTATAAAATATAAAATAAAATAAATAATTATATAAATAAATTTATTTATTCATATAATTATTTATTTTATTTTATTAAATAAATATAAATAAAAATAAATAATTAATTAATTGAATTATTAATTATTTATTTAACAATTTATTAAACAATTATATAAATAAATAAATTTAATTATTTAATTCATTTAATTAATTAGATAATTAATAATTTAATTAATTAATTATTTATTTTTATTTTTATTTATTTTTATTTTATTTTTTATTTTATTTTTTATTTATATATTAAATTTAATTAATTAATTAATTGATTAAATAAATAAATTTAATTATATTTATTTATTTATTTTATTTATTTATTTATTTATTTATTTTTATTCTTATTGATTGACAATCCGTCACGACAACTCAAAGCTCTATTTAGGCTCCTAAGGGGAAGGGAACAAATAAGTCACGGCCCCGACCACATGACTTGAAACATAGCCAGCGGACATGTCGGACACGCAGCCAAAGGCGGACATGATCAGATTTATGGGATTTTACAAAATCCCTGGTTTTTATATCCCGGGATTTTATAAAGTGCCCGAGTGAATTGGTTATTTTACAAATTGCCTAGAAATTTCACAAAATCCCTGATTTTACACATTGCCTGTAATCATCAGATTTAAGGGATTTCACAAAATCCCTGATTTTACACATTGCCTGTAATCATCAGATTTAAGGGATTTTACAAAATCCCTGGTTTTTTCAGGTAGTTTGTAAAACTTCGATAATTTTAGTCACTTTCAGGCAATCTGTCAAATTTTCATCATCAGATTTCAGGGAATTTACAAAATCCCTGGTTTTTTCAGGGATTTTGTAAAGTGCCCGAGTGAATTGGGGATTTTACAAATTGCCTAAAAATTTCAGGCATTTTACAAAATCCCTGATTTTACACATTGCCTGTAACATATATACATAGCCGATGCTGCTACCTTTGCACGATACAGTGAACACTTATTTCAGTTTTCATTGCCGTTAGGTCGGGAGCGCTACTTCTTGCGTTGCATTCTTAAAGATGTCCAAGTTCGTGTGACCTTCAAGGCTTCAAGACTAAGTCTTGTTGCAATATTGCGTTTTCTCAATTCTGTTTCATAGTCATTCGTAATAATGGGTCTTTACGAGCCTGATCTCACATTTATTAGGCATCGTGGCCCTAGTCGTGTTAGCCTGGTCGAAAGAATCTCAACAACCATTCGGTGATCTGAGTCACACTCAAGTCTGCGTCGGACTCTAGTCACTCTACACTCTACAGTTAGTAACTGCAATTGGGTGATGATCGACACTAATGGAAGAAAATGTCAAACCGCAGAGAGAAAGTTCAGTGGGTTCGTCGCACCCAGAAGAATTCGTACCTTAAATTCAAATTTGCAAATTTCCTGTTTATAAGACAGGCTACAGACACAAATTTGGGACCATGTATGCAGTTGCATAACTGACACCGTCACGTGAGTTTCAAATACTTTTCCTAACCACGTAACCCTTGACAAGAAAACAATTTTATTTATCCGAAAAAATGCACTTAAACTCACCTACAGCAATGTAGAATATAAAAAGTTTCCCTGAGTAGAACCCATGCACCCAGAGACAAAAGCAAAAGTCGGTGCCTATGGTGTACCCCACCCCAAAAATACAAAGCTCACCGGATTTGCACGAATCCCACGACCCAGTCTGAGTAGGCATGGGGCAGCTGCCCATTTGCTTCGCCCCGTGGCGACGCTAATGCATAGACTGCAGGTGGTTCTTTGATTGCAGGGAAACCCGCACGACCAAGGTTTCGACAGATGTGATCATTTAGGCCTAATTAAGACCGCGTGCCAGGCGATGCGCCCAGAACCCACGTTACAAGCAAGGCCATGCGGTCTCTCCGCCGCCACAATTAAGTCATCCGCAAGGGCAACTGTGAGTTCCATACGTAAATACTTGCTGCAAGACGAACAGAGAGTCTCACAGCCACACAATCCAGCCTTTGGTCATTGATTATATGTGGTTTTGAGTAGTGCGATAACCCAGTTACGGTACCTGAAAGTGGTGCAAAACTCGCGACCATGGGCGTATTTAGGGGGTGGTTTTACGGGTTCAAACCCCCCCAAAATAAGTTAATATTAAAAACTAAAAATGTAGAAATTTCCACCATTTCCTATGGAAACTCCCTCCCCAGAAGACTTAAAACCCCTTCCGAAATTGTTTCATGGCTACCCCTCTGAGTGCGGCTGATCGCATAAGCGTTGCTGAGAGGTCTCGAGATTCGTAGCAACCTTTTCACGTTAAAGACTGTTTATTCCAGAGGTCATATAGAGCTATGATGGCTATCGAGCGATTTCCAAATGTAGCGATGGGGTGACGGAAGGTCGGAGAAGAGTTAGGCCTGTTAGGGCGAAAGAAGAGCGGGTTGAGCGAAGCCGTTGGATTGTGAATAACTGAAGAAGATAGGAAACCTGGGAGGACCAAGCACCGACCTCTGAGGAACTCCACATGTCAGCAAAGCATTGAACAAATATTATTGCTATTGAATTTGAAGTAGGTATACTGATTACGTGACCGGGCAGAAATACATAGCCATCTAATTCAGTGCAGAACCAGAACCGCAAACCATTACTACGACAATGCAAAGGAAGTGAATGATCCACAGTATCAAAGCCAGCAGACAATTCGAGTAGAACAAAATAATGCTGTCACTCTACCCTTGTCCACATAGAGCTCGTGATGTTATTCTGAACACCATCGAGTACGGAATTAGTTGAATGAATATGCAGACCGATGGAGGAATAATAATATTGAATTGGAAGGCAGGTGAGATTTTGTGTCCAAATGTTGTTGGCTCCATGTCGTGGCAGTGGCTGTATACCTCTGGCTCCCTGCAGTGTCTCGGTCCATAGTGGTTGGTGGCACCCTCTGTTGATCGGCCGTTTGTCGCCGTTTGCCTCGATCAATCGTTTGGCGGTTATTCGCTCCCATAGTGTAGCCTAGAGGGCGATTGGCAATTACGAGCGCTCGAAAGATAATCACAATTGGGTCACGAAAAACACGAAACACGCACCCTAGTAGCACGACCCGGTGCCAGCCAGGCTGCTGCTGCTGCTGCTGCTGCAAGGTTCCGCTGATTCATAGGAACAGGAAAATGAGAGGATGGATGGAAAGCAGAGGTCGGTAGATACATAGAAAGTGTGTGCGTGGGTGTGTGAGTGAGTGAGTGTGAGAGAGAGAGAGAGGGACGGAGGAAGGAGGAAGGGAGCGAGGGACTCGTGGGAGGGAGAGAGACAGGGAGACAGAGACAGACAGAGACAGACAGAGAGAGAGAGAGAGAGAGAGAGAGAGAGAGAGAGAGAGAGAGAGAGAGAGAGAGAGAGAGAGAGAGAGAGAGAGAGAGAGAGAGAGAGAGAGCAACTCATTTTTGGTCATATTAGATCACGCGAAGAAATAAGTCGACCCATGAAAATATCTCAGATTGTTTAATAGGGTCTCTGACCTTAGAGCCGAATTATTTCTAATATTTTCTGGTAAACTATAGCCTAATGCATTAGCGAAATTCCGAGTCCATAACTCTCAGAATCAAGTATAAGCTATTTACCGATGGTTGCAGTAGGCCTATAAAATTCAGGAGGCATTCCTGTTAGGCTGTTCGTAAGGCATTGAATAACACGTTTGTCCTCTATTTATATTTTATGGAAAAATAAAATTTATTAGCGCACATAAAATCATCAGTTCCAAAGGTTGCTGATTTTGGACTTGTAAGATCTTCAGAAGTTGAGATTTTCCAGCTGGCTATAGCTGCTAATGCGATACAACCAACGGAGCCAGCTGTGACGCTAACCTGAATACAGTGAATTTCTCAGAGGCGGGTGGACTGAAATATAGACCTACCTAGCCTGGTCTGCATCAAACTGTTTGAACGAAACAAGACTGATGAACTGCCGGACCCTTGCAACGAAATCACGGTCCACGGCCCCTGCAGCGAGCTCCGATTCCTTCTTGTTGGGACTGAAATTCAGATAATTATGCATGTTAAAGCATTAGGATTTTGCTACTAGTAGGGTCGCCCGGGGTAATATGGTCACTCCGGGTTTTATGGTCACCCCGTCATTCTAGTTAAATATCAAGTCTATGGTAATTCTAGTGCAGTGTCATACTTATGCTGTTTCCGGTGAATTTCGTAATCATAGCGAAAAGATTACTTGTTGAGTTTAGAATTTTCATCGAATTTTTTCAATATTTGACATATTTTCGTAAAGGGTATGGTGAGTATAACTTACTATTTTTTCACAATGATTTGTTGGATGAAATTTTCATAAAAATTCCATTGATTTGTTATTGCATCTGGCCTTCGAAACGTTGCTTTTACTAATTGCGTTGCACATGGTAGAACGCCATTTTCACAAAATTGTTACTGCTACTCAATTGGGGCTATATGGTCACTACTAGTCTGGGTAATATGGCCAGTGTCCATATAACACTGTGCAATGTCCATATTGCCCCGATATGATTACCTAAGTGTTAGGAATAACCCTATTTCATTTGTATTATTAGGCCTACCGCCCAAACTTGTGCCTATAGCCCTATAGTAACAAGGTTTTTTATATAGAGAAATGGTTAGACTGTACAATACAAAGAATTTGCGAGCACAATGGTCAGAAGAAGATGCAGGTATTGCTGTCGCTGCCGTTGAAGGTGGAATGTCATTAAAGAAAGCTGCCAAAGATTAGAATGTTCCTCGTACTTCCTTACGAAGGAAACTGAAATTGAAAAGATGTGTAAGTTCTATGAAGACAGTTTTGGGCCATCCAACAATTTTAAAGCCGCAACAAGAGGTGGAATATCAGCCGACTCAGCAGTCCAGCAGTCCTATCAGGTCAACGATGATCTTGTTCCATCAACAGCTGCACAGACAGAAATGCCGAAAACATCATTTTCAGACATTCCTAATGCAAAAATAACTTTAGTGATTCGTCATGGAAGTAGGAGAAAAAGTTAACTGTTTCTCATAGCACAATCTAAAACCATGTTAGAAGGGAATAAAAAGAAGATAACTACTTCAAAAGGACCCGGAAAGAACAAGGAAAAGAAAGCAGGAAATATTATGGAAAAGAAAATGAGGAAGGTTAATGAAAGAGATATGAAGAGAAAAATGGAAAGAACATAGAAAAGAAAACAGGAAAGAAAATAGTCGAAAGGAAAATTGAGAAAAAGATAACAAGAAAAAGAAAACAATCTGAAATTGAAGAAGATGAAGAAGATGACACAGATCTCTATTGTGCTGTCTTATTTGCAGCTTCTGCTGAGAGTTGGATTTCATGCCAGAAATGCAATCTCTGGGCACACAAGAGTTGTGCAGGAGCTGATAATGATCAAGATACATTTCTGTGAGATTCGCAATGACAGTGATTAGGTAGGGCCTACTGATTGTAATGAGTTTTTATGTTTATATTTTGCTATGGCTTGGCTTTCGTATTTGCAATTTAATTGTGAAATTTACATTTCTAAAGTGAACTTGTCCTTTTGGAATAATTTCTTCTCCATAGTAATTCTAGTAAGGTTTTCGTGTATAAACTAGGCAAAAATGGTTGTTATATATGCCTAAACTGTTACCTTGCTGTGCAAAATTAAATCCCTCTGCTTTTCGAACGATTGATACTAGTATAATAATGAGGTTGTTATGGACATATGTGGGGTAAAATGGACATACTGTGTCCGTATTGCCCCACACCCTGGGGTTATATGGACACTTTATAAAATATTTCTTTATGTTCTCAACCAATAACATTTTAGAATATCACAAAATGCAGTTGTCCCATTAAAAGGTATAGCAATTCTGCATCACATTATACAATAATATCTTTTTTATATGTGCATGGACTGCTCAAATGATGAAAAATTCTTAAGGTGTCCATATTTCCCCGGACCACCCTACTAAACCAACTCGTTTTATAAATAGGGGTCTTATATAGGCCTATATAATTTGATCATGTAGTAATAAATGCAAAGCTCATACTAGGCCTACTAAAAATGTGAGAATTGCTTTCCTAGGTGGCCGGGTGTGTTGTGCAGTAGGCCCACCCAGTGTTATTTCAGTTATGATTTTTCAGTTAGGCTACAGTTTCAGTAACAGTTATCTAATTTGTGATTTTTCAGTTACAGTTATAGTTACAGTTAACTGCAATGAGACTCTTCAGTTTCAGTTAGTTTTTTTATTTTTCAGTTACAGTTTCAGTTATTATTTTCGACCGTTATTTGGGTTAAACATTGTTTTCATAGTCGTCGATTGCTTTACGGTTTAGCGCCTAAATTAATGAATGAAACAAAACCGAAAGGAAAAGGTACCGGAAGTGAAATTAGCATGGTAAACTGACCATAGACTAGAGTAGGATTCAATGAGTAAGTTAGGAAAGAACCGATGTTTCAGAAGTACGTAAGGAAAAAACACTTATGTTTTATTTTCAAGTTAACAGTTTTTGTTTTTCAGTTTCTATTACAGTTTCAGTTATTCAGCATTTTCAGTTTCAGTTACAGTTACAGTTAACTGACAAACATTTTTCAGTTATATTGCTATTTCAGTTACAGTTACAGTTAATAGAAATAACACTGAGCCCACCGCCTTCGTCCAAGAAGTGGAAGGTAGGCCTATCGTTACCTCTCAATTTCTGAAACCCCATATAATTACGCTTGTAATTTTGTTACTAGGCCTAAATGCTGACCTGTTGCAGTTTCTGGCAGCCAATGTGAATAGGCTTACAAGTTAGGCCGACATTTTGATTGTTTTTGCAAACAATTTTTCATTTGTCATAATAAAACCGATTTTTCATGGGTAAGCTATAGGCCTACTGTTCATTGTTCGTCTACAGTCTATTCCATTGAAAGAGTGAAAGATCTATGATATATTATACTCATGGGCGTATTTAGGGGGGGGTTTTACGGGTTCAAACCCCCCCGAAATAACTAATTGCAAAAATTTTTTTAGTCATATTTTCCAACTGCGAAATTAAATCTTTGGATGACATTGCTTGTACGTTAAACTTCGAAACTTTTACTTACTTTTTTATATTTTTTTTTGCAAGTATTGTCTGCAGTCAAACTAAAACACGACTCAAACTACATCGTAGCTATGAGTAACAGCTGGTTCCTATCAGCACTGAAATAATAGAGCAATTTTGTTCAGATGACAGCTTAAATTGCTACCATTACAGTGTGGAAATTCAAAAAAATTTCAGTGGGCAGGGGGCACATCCCCCTCCCCAAACCCCTCCCCCTGCTCGGCGCTGCGCGCCTCGGCGATTGTCCCTCCTAAACAGTGTATTCCACTGAAAGAGTGAAAGATCTATGATATATTATACTATGTGCCCAGTTGGATTTCAAATCGATAGCATCCATTTCTGTGGTTTTACTGTGCATGTAGACCTAGGCCTATTAAAATATTAACTGTGATTGTTTGGCGAAATAAAGATTTAGGCCTATATCAGAGCAGCCCGTAAGAAGAAGAAGAAGAGCAGTTCCTTAAGCTAGCGCTGTGGCATCCATGGGTATGAAGTCATTGAAGTGTAGGCCTAATATAAAGGACTTCATTGCCTTAGCCTCGGCATATGAAGCGGGTGGCCACTACCCCGCGGTCTCATCTGCAGTAAGCGGTCAGCATAGACCCTACTCATTATAACTGAGTTCGCTAGGGGGCGCAGCTGGGTAGAAATCTTGAACCAAATGTGTCGGCGTTGTCGCTGAGGTGTTCAAACATTGGGGAGTCCTACTCGGAGAGTTAGCCTAATGTAGCAGACATTTTACCGAAATTTGTTTAAACTCAGCTGTTTACCGGAATACGCCTTATTTCTAATTTTTATTTAGTGTAACTATTAGATAGATTGCCGCAGAGCCGTCCATGCGTATAGATGGCTCTGCACTGCCGCTATTAATTTATGACGGCATGGAGCGTCGACTCTAAAAAATAACGCATCTGAGCCTTAGCGATGCTTCGTGTTTACTAGTTGCGAAGGAAAAGCGTTCATTCGTTCTCAGTAATAACTAATACATTTTTCTCACGCCTTTAACTTGCCATGTTTAAACAATCGTCTGTCTATATTGTCAAGTATTATCAATTTCATTGCGATATAAATTGGGTTGTTTGTAGTTCAGTGTTAATATAGCGCGTAATCGTAAGGTACGTTCCTTAGATTAAGTTTTATTACTAGCAGTCAGCCAAAACAACTATGTATAGGTGGCAATGTGGCATTAAATTTCAGGCTTTTGTGGATAAATTCCAGATTCAAAATACATACGTTTCACATTTGCCAAATGGCAAATTATTTAGTTTATGACATTTCAGAACATTTTTAAACCTGTTGACTACACTACTCAGCTGTTTTGTAAGGCGCCCTTGTAACATGCCGTTACAAGGGCGCCTTACAAAACAGCTGAATAACGGCGCCATATAAATTGTCGTAGTTATTACTATTATTATTGCTTTTACCCATTCAACTATTCTTTGCTTCGTTCATCATTGGGGAGTTCCAACATTGGCACTGTTCGATGGGGGGGGGTCCGATGGGGGGTCCGATGGCGCATTGGATAACATCTGGCACAGAGACCGAGAGGTACTGAGTTCGAGCCCCGTAGGGCGGATATGCTTTGTAGGCTGCTATTAGCGCCGTTGTATTGCAGGCTGTCTGTTCTGTTAGTAGTTAAGATTTAAATTGCATAACATGTAAATGTACAGCGCAGTGCGTTTGTCAGGCGCTTATTAAAGAAAAGATATTATTATTATTATTATCTATACTTGCAACATTGGCTTCTTTCTCACTTTTTATTTCTTTTATTTTTAAGTGATATAAATGACTTAAGACATTTTGAGGCTTTTACATTGGTAAAACTCGGGATTTACTGGGGTGGTCCTAGAGGCACCAAATCTTACCTGGTGATACCTGGCACCTAAACTAGTCGATCGCACCTATTCTCGATCTGCGGAAACGATCCGTTAATTTTTTACAATTTTTTTAAATCCAATGTTAAACAGTCGGCTATAGCATGTTTACGTTACTCTACGCCTATACCGGAAGTCACGTTAAGGATGCGCCATTCACATATATAACTTTTATAGCGCATTGGTATCAAACGCAAGAGAAACTCATCCGCAGATAATCGTTGTATCGTTTATATTTAAATATTCCGCGCCTTCTAAGCTTTCTTGCG
This sequence comes from Aporrectodea caliginosa, assembly GCA_020284085.1. Classification (NCBI taxonomy): domain Eukaryota; kingdom Metazoa; phylum Annelida; class Clitellata; order Crassiclitellata; family Lumbricidae; genus Aporrectodea; species Aporrectodea caliginosa. The sequence goes on along the minus strand of JACEVL010000154.1, from coordinate 1,647,534 downwards.
CTCCACGAAACCTGCTTTAGCAGTTTTTTCTCCCTCACTTCTCAAACGGACTTGGATTATAATTACTAATTAATTAAATTTGTAATTCGACAACTGACGCTGGTACAATGTGGTTAGCTTCACATGAAGCGCGGTATTAATTCGCAGTTCACGATTGTAAGAGACTGGGTGTAGATAGGGTGAAATAACCAGATAAATTGTTTATATGTATCAAAATTCAAGATTCCATACTCTATGTAAATAACTATTATAAAGAGATAGTTATAACCTCTTTGACTATTAAAGTTCTAGGCTACTGTAAATAGGTTTGCCGGACGTTCGGCAAAAGGACGTGTCCTCTCTTTCATCCTCATGTCCTCTGTCCGGCAGGCAAAGCTAAGCACCTGTAACTTAGGAGACCATCTGACTTCATCAGTGTGATTTTCCTTACAGATTTTATTTTAGTTATGGTTACAGTTATAGATAATGGTTTTTATTTTAGTTATAGTTACAGTTATAGTTAATGGTTTTTATTTTAGTTAGAGTTAGAGTTAGTATTATTTTTAGTTATAGTTATAGTTAATGGATTTTTATTTTAGCTAATTTTAGTTACTACTTAGTTACAATAATTAAGGCTATTAGCAAAATTGTGCGTATTAACATGCTGTTTCACAATTTGCTCAGAGCTTTGAAAGCCTTTATTATTATTATTATTATTATTATTAAATAAATTTGTATTGTAACTGCGCACGCAAGGTCACACCGAAATGTGAATCTGAGGCGAAACATGTGAAAACATGAAACATGGGTGCATTCAGCTTCATGAATACACGAGTTACCAAAGTAACTGACAAATTGAATAATAAAAATATCGCATTTTTCGTTCTCATTTATGTTGAATCGTCCACATTGCACTTTCTATTTTGATTTTTTGTATTAACGAAAATAAAGATGAATTTTCCTTATAGTTATTGTTATAGTTAATGATATTTTTTAGTTGTAGTTATAGTTATCGTTAACGAAATCATTTTATTTTCGTTAACGAACATTTTCGTTATCGTTAACGAGAATCACACTGGACTCCAGAGTCCAAAGTGAAAAATTCAATGAGTCCTCCTTTCATGCTGTCTCTGTCTTGATTAAAGAAAAGATATTATTATTATTATTACATTACTGTACCGAATTAACATAAATGCCGTGCACAAACGAATAAGTTCCATATACTTCTTATTGCCGAAAAGTGTTAAAGAAACTGCTGTATAGAAGCAGTCACCAGCTGCAGGAGTTGTTATAACAGTGAAGAGCTTCGCGAATGAAGGGTGAAGTTCATTCAGCAAGCCCTTGGCAACTGACCTCGAAGACTCATCACAGGTTTGAGGAATGCTTGACCGTAGCAGACCAAGCATATCAGCACAGTATAAATAATCATATGATTATTTATACTGTGATATCAGTAAGGATTGATTCATTCAACGTAAAAAGTTGCTTGGTTCTGAGTGCATATCCAAACGCCCTGCCATTACAAATGATACTCACTCTCAGCCAGGTATCTATCAACAGAATTTCCATCACCACAGCTGAGTTTTGTTGAGGGCAAGAAACCTTAGAAGGCGCCGAATATCTAAATATAAACGATACAATGATTATCTGTAGACATAGGTTTTTGTGAGTTGCAAGGCAATGCGCTATAAAAATCTCATATAGGCCCTATGATTGTCTGCAGATATTATGTTCATGCTTTGTAATGCGCTATAAAAGTTCATGTGAATGGCGCATCCTTAACGTGACTTCCGGTATAGGCGTAGAGTAACGTAAACATGCTATAGCCGACTGTTTAACATTGGATTTTAAAAAATTGTAAAAAATTAACGGATCGTTTCCGCAGATCGGGAATAGGTGCGATCGACTAGTTTAGGTGCCAGGTATCACCAGGTATGATTTGGTGCCTCTAGGACCACCCCAGTAAATCCCGAGTTCTACCTTTACATTCAAATCATTATACCGGGTATTTGTTCATACCTTGACTGATAATATCTAATGTTGTCAGAAAAATATTATACTGAAGTTGTGTTTTGCTAATGATGTACACTGTACTCTGGAATTCGTGTAAATGCAAATGTGAAATAAATGCAATACTTTTATGATTGGTTCAATGGCAAAATTGTTAACAACAAGTTTGTCAACTTGACAATATTGTTAGGATAATGGCATGAAGTCCTAGCATTCAACTTGAGTTTCAAGATTCTGTCTTATATCTTTAGATGGGGTGTTTTGCTAATGATGTTTATATGCAACAGTTTGCACCCACATAAAGAATCACCTTACAGTGAGGGTGTGCACACTGTGCATTAATGTGGTCATTTGCTACAGTTGAAGTAACATTTGGAATTGTTGAATCAACCATGTTGTATCCAATACTGCTGCCCCAAAGAACCAAACTGACTACCAATTTCTTCAAAGCTTGAACTCTTTCTTCCTTTAGGACACACTTCATATAACACTATTTTTGACTGGATATTTAACTGCACTACTGCCTGGCTTCATATTCACACTGGTGTGTGACTGTTTGCTTTGATTTTTTGGATAATGATGATGATAATTAAATAAGATTGTAGCTGTTCCAGATAATAGTAATAGTCTCTTGACAATTTTATCTCTTGTGGGATTTCCCTGACTCAAATTTAAAACTGATAATGATGTTGCTAGTGTTGGTGGTGATTGTGATGGTGATGATAGTGATGATGACTATTGTGATGTTGATAATGGTCTTTCAGATATAGTTCCTAATCTCCAGGAATTTTTAAAATTTCGTGGGGCAATAGATACCTCTGGTAAAAATAACTATAAAACTAATATTCACATTATGCATTGTAATGAAGAGTACTTACTTTCTTAGACTAACCGTTCAAGATGCTGGCTCCATCAGCATCTGATGAGATGCTGAGGAGGCAGTTCCAGCAGCTGCAGGAACAGCAGCAGAAGCGCCTGCTACAGCAGCAGCAACAGAAACAGCAGGACAAGACAAAGAAGAACACAGAAGATGGAAGCAAAGAGCCTAGTCTTTCATTTGGCATTGATGATGACCTTGACCTAAAGGCAAGTGCACATCAAGGGCAGAATCAGTGGATGCCCAGTCCTCTCCCTCACTGTCTGATTATCCCACTGATAGTGTACGGGCAGTGTACTCATTATACCTGAGTTTGCTAGGGGGCACACGTGTAGCAGAAATCTTGAACCAAATTTCTGCCCTCGCAAAGATTTGAACCCCCAGTGCTCTCAATTGATGGTCCAGCATGCTAACCACGGCACTATCGAGCACCCCATAAGCTAAGGTCAGGTTAATTGGTAATTGATGTTTTATAATGTGACTGTATTAATAGTCTTGGTTTGAGTCAACAGATAATAACAGAAACACTTCTAAGGATTTCACTGATGAGCATTTAGCTTCTGTAGCTTTACCCATGGGCACCTGCAGATATGTTTGCAGAAGGGGCAAAACGCAATGGTCACGGTTACATTTTTTAGCAAGAGCTTGAAAAATGCAAAGCAGGAAATTAAGAACATGTGGATTTTTCATAGACGTTTTTAAATGTAACATTTGAACATTTAAAACAGTATCCAAAAAAATCAGTTATTTAGACTTTAATGAAAGTTTTTCATGAAAAGTTTTTATAACAGTTAAAAAGCGAGAGTTATTTGAACAGAAATTGAAGTCCTCTGAGGTCTCTGCCAAACTCGTCTACCCCTTTCTCCATAAATTCTGCTTTGTTGGCGTTGATTTTTTTCTCGGTGTACACTGAGCATGCATAATCCGGATAAACGGTCATCTGGCATGGTTGCTCTTAGCCATGCTTTCATATGACGCATCGTACTGAACGACCTATCAATTGTACAGGTAATGTTAAGAGGATGACGATTGCTTCTTGAATAGCAGGGTAAAATTCAGCATGTGAGAGTATGCCAGGGATCAGCACAATTATAAAGGAATCTGTTTCTTGCTTTTGTAGCTTTCCAATCCATCTTCGTCTGCTAAAAATTCTGGATTAATGAACTCCGAATTGGTTCCAGAGCAACCGGATGAACAAATACGAGTGCGCTGTTACAGTATTGTGCTTATTGACTAAAGTAATCTTATAGTCATTATTATTATTACTATTATTATTATTATTATTATTATTATTATTATTATTATTATTATTATTATTATTATTATTATATTATTATTATTATAATAATATTACTATTATTATTATTAAAATTTTTAATGCACAGTCACACGGAAATTTAAATCTGAGGCATGACTAGTAGAGGTCTGCAAGTACAACATTTTTGCTACCCGACCCGTACCCAAAACTACCACCCGACCCTACCCGTACCCGTAATGATGCTGACAACTCTCATTACATGGTGACCCTGCAGTGTGTCACATTACAGGTTCAAGTAATGATTTTTACATGGAAGGATTGATTTTCATATATTGAAACATTATTATGTAGTTCTGTACAGAATTTTATTTTTTTAAATTTTACTTCATTTAAATTTGTCTAATTTGTCAACTTCCATAAACAAAGTTTGATGGGAGTTATATCAGTCAAATCATTTATTATGTTATTTTTGTAGCTTTCTGTGTGTAAAACTTGCATTGACAGTCTTTGTTATTAGAGTTGGAAGAGTTTATTAACCTGTAAAATAATCATGGATTTGTTTATTTTGACGCTTAAATTTTCAATGCAAATCAAGAATCTATTGTTTATATTTTGAATTGCATTTAAATTTACATTGAAAATCTTTGTAATAGGAGTTGAAGGATGAAAATGGTCGACTGTATCGGTTGCTGAGCGAGAAGGACCAGGAAATTCGAAAGCTGAAGAAGAAGCAGGATGCTGAGAAGGCGTTGGTTGCTGCTGGCGTCTCTGGCATGACAAATGACAGCGCTGCTATGAAGATTGTAGAACTGTCGAAGAAGGTTCGTGAACTGACAGCTGAAGCGGAGTCAGAACGGACCAAGGCGAAACAACTTGCTCGGAAATGTCAAGAACTGGAAAAGGAGGTCGACAACCAATTGTGTGTTCATCATTGTCGTCGTCGTCATCATTGTCATCATCATCATCATCGTCATCATCTTCATCAATGTCGTCATCATCATCATCATTAAAGTCTGCTTTGTCATCATCATCATAATGACCATAGTTGTTTTCATCTTTATTGTCAGTAGGATATGAGTACTTGGGTGGGTAACTATCCATGGAATAAGACTGGGAAACTATCTTTGGAATATGTTGCCTACTTAGCCCTCTCTCCTTTTGGGGTCCATAATTGAGCATCAGGGCAAGTTGGGAGGTTAAAAAGCTGGTTCTGAGGAGTTTGAAAAGAGCCTTGAAACTTACCTTTACCTTTTCTCAGAGTTGTATTGTCTCGAGACACTGTCTCGGTCTCGAGACGTCTCGAGACAGGTGTTTTGATGTCTCGGTCTCGGACCCCACTGTCTCGGTCTCGAGGTCATTTTCGACTTTTTGGAAACTGTCTCGAAGCGAAAGTCTTGTCTTTTGGAAACTGTCTCGAAGCGAAAGTCTTGTCTTTTTGGAAACTGTCTCGAAGCGAAAGTCTTGTTCTCTTGTAGAAGCGGTCTCCAAAGTTCTCGTACAAACTGTATTTTGTTCGGAACTTCGTACAGTATTGCGCTGTAAAATTGTCTTGTGCCGAACGGATAACTAGTTAATCGGAAGTGCCAAACAGACAGGAAGTTTTAAAAAGCGGTGTTTCTGGTATTAAGATTTACCTAAGAGTATTGAAAAAATCAGTCTTAAGTTTGCACTTTCAGTCCAAAATTTCCAAATATCCTAAAATGTCTCATAAAGAACCTGAAATCGTGAAATTTGCATTCACGCAGTTTGAAATCAATGAAAAGCAAAATAAATGGCATGCCGTTCGTCGTTTGTGTAAAGCCAACATAAGCGAAACACTTGGAACAACATCTAGTTTCTCAAGGTGAGTGATGTGACTTATGTCGCTAAATCTCTAATAGGCCTAGGGCCTATATGGAATTTTTTGGTTTAAATTTTAGAATAATTTAGAAGATTTCAGAATGCCTGAAATATTTAATTTCTTTATAGTTTATGCAATTCAGGTGATCGGCTGATTTCAGTGACTTGACCCATGTATTAGACTTCAAAAGTTGAGAAAAATTGTTTCTGGACTTGGGTCCAATATGCATTTCACTCGTTTTGAACTGTCTCGAACTGTCTCGGACCTGGTGTCTCGTCTCGGTCTCGGTCTCGGACCCCACTGTCTCGGTCTCGGTCTCGGTCTTGAGTTTTATGTCTTGTATACAAGTCTGCCTTTTCTAATCATTATGATCATCATCATCATTATCAGCAGCAGCAGCAGTACAGCACCATCATCTGTTTTTTAAATCAGGTTTTGGATGACAATCGAAACCACAGATCAAATGAAATGGAAAATAAGGTGAGTCTTTGTGCTGTTTAATTATTTTTTAAAAGAAATAATGTTACTTTTGTAAATGATGTAGTACGATAAAATTATAGTAATAACATAATATAATTAATATAATAATAACATAATATATAATGATAATAAAATAGTATGTTTATGTTATATAAATTAATTTGACAAGGACATCAGCTATTCTATGAGAGCGTGGTGTTTAAGCCCAGTATTAACCTCAGTTGCAGTGGAACCCCTGGCGAATGGGGGGCCCGATAGCGCTTTGGTTAACATCTGGCACGGAGAGCGAGAGGTACCGAGTTCGAGCCCCGTAGGGTAGACATGCTTTGTAGGCTGCCATTGGCGCCGCGTATTGCAGGCTGTCTGCTCTGTTAGTAGTTAAGATTTATGTCTTCTGTCATTTGTGTTCTTGTGAATTGTTTCAATTGCATAATTGTACACTGTAACCGGTTGCGGTCTGTCAACCGGATTGTCTGAATAAACGAAAATATTATATTATATTATAATCAAGTTGCAATTATTTACAATGTGTGCAGTTGTGCCAGTTCCTGATTGGTCTTATTTATTCATTCATTTGGGGGGCTGACTGCTGAGTCGGTTTTAGCATGCCAAAGCACCACCTATGATACTTTGGGCATGACCATTGGTTTGCCCAGTATTGCTGTACCTGCGGGAGTGGCTATTCCTTTTCTGAGGAAGAACAAGACAAGAAAACTAAAGTACAAAAGTGTTTTTCTTTGGGTTGCCCTAGTGTTGCTGTAATTCATATGCAGTCAGTTCACTCTTCTTGATTATTAATATTATCATCTTTATCATACTTATTATTATTATTATTGTTATTATTACTATTGTATTTAGTATTATTTCTGTACTTATTAAGCACCAGTATCTTATAGCAGAGCATCAGTAAATGGCATTGAAGAATTAGGTGTGAAGAAGGACTTGCTCAAGGTCCCTGTGAACAGGAACTGTCTTCAGGTAGACTTGAATGCAGACAGTCTTTCCGTGTTACTTCTTGATGTGTAAATGTAACAGAAATATTTAAAAGATTTTAGGTCTTCCATGAGTTGTCACATTTATGCAGTAGCTCTCTTAGTTGTATAGAAAGACGAGACATTTGAGATGGATTGGCTTCATGTAGTCTGCGTTTCTGTTCAGGAGCTGAATCAAGATGACCTGAAAACTACACAAGACAAACTGAAACAGTCTGAAGCAAAAGTCATGGATTTACGAAACCAGATTCAGTCGATCAAGGCTGAACTAAAAGTCGCTCAAAAGGTCTTAATAACTTATTCAATGATGCTTATAAATTATTAATAATTGTTTTGTGGCAAATGTTAAGAAGCCATCCAGTCACCTTATCACTCTCTAAACACTCACGTAATATGGAAAAGGGGCATAAGTTACTTCCATATGCTGCTACATAAACACAACTCTTCATTATTTAAAAATAATAATAATAATAATATTCTTTACTGAAACAATTTGAGCGACTATACTTCCATATGCTGCTACATAAACACAACCCTTCATTATTTGGTTAGTGTATGAACACGGAAATTGTTGCTTATTATGCTATTTTTTGAGTATTTTTGAGCATTGCTGTTTGTAATTTGGAGACGTTAGTCTCATACTAATAAAGGTTGGTCACTTTCTTGTGTGTGTACCAACATTCTAGACCTTTGCTGAAACTTGGACCTTTATATTGCATATTCTGATAGGATGCTGTCAAGAGCTTGCATCTCTGTTCGATAGCCTTGTTTCATCAGTGATAAACTTAGTAGCTCTGTGATTGTAGTAACTGATACTGTATCCTTATGTGGTGGTGCTATATGAATGTGGAAATAATAATAATAATTGAGATATCTAATAGCATCTATTATTCTCGTTATTCATTACCTTTACCTGGTTGCGGTTTGACAACCTGTTCTCTCAATAAACGAATATATTATTATATATATATATGATATGCTCTACCGTAATTTAATGTAGTGTACTCTGCTGTATAGCACCATGTAAAGAATTTTCTGGTGTTGTAAACAATGTAGTGTAATGTACTGTGCATCATTTTCATGTAACTTGTTGTCAAACATTTATCTAGAGCCAGTTATTTGGTTCAGTTGTTTTGTCTTTGTAGATCTTGGCACAGGAAGTGGGTGAAGGAGTTTCAATGCAGTCCCTCGTGAGTGGGTCAAGCGGGTGGAAGGGGCGCGCTCAACAGATCACAGCCCTTCAGAAGAAGGTTAGTCTTGTGCTCCTTTCTGTTGTGTGGCTTGTTGGTCTCTTCAGTAACATGTTTGGTCTGTAATCCAACAATTGTGGGTTTGAACCCACTAAGTGGACTCCATCTAATGACACAGTGACTCAAGAGGTTCACAGGACTTGATTTACATAATATTAATTGAATTTGTATTACTGTATGTATATGCATGATATGAGTATTGTAAGTAAGTAAGTATATTCTTTATTACCCTGGTAAACTGATTTCAGAACAGCCGCACTCCGGTGTACAGATAACGTTAGACAAAATACAAAATCAATAGGAGTACAGCATTCTAAAAATGTTTTCCTCATATTATTGTCAATAAAAGTCAAGGACATAGGTAGTTGATTTCCTAGGTCGGGAGCAACTTATGTAAACATGCACAACTTATGTAAAACATGCAACTTATGTAAAACATGCCCGGGTTGTTTAGAACAGCTGTGAAGAGACCGTGGTATCAGTCTTGCCACAGAGCCGGTCAAAGGTTGGGCTGTCAACGGGGAGGTACCCCCTCATCCTACTTATAATAAAATGATGGATTGGAGCCTGTTTTTATCCTGCTGACGAGCAAAGCCCCACCATGCTGGGCTAGCGTACAGCAGGCATGTATATATATATTTTTATATATATATGTATATATATATTTATATATATTTATATATACTTATATATATATATATATATACTAATAATTGCATGTATATGTGAGTATTTAAAGTATTTAATCCAGGTTATTAAACATCAGGCCAGTATCCATTGTCACTTTGTGGGTTAGACACAGTTAGCAAGCTCCCATTTGATGAATCATTTCTGTGATATTATATGGCAACAATTAGCTGCTGCGGTCAGACTCAAGGGTGAGAAATGATAATAAGTGACAATGTTAAGCAGCTTATTTGACCCAGCCCTTTTAAAACTTCTGGATTTGTCACTGCCCGGCCACTTTCAAAACCCTATTAGTGGCTCTTGGACTTGCCATCATTTCGATATAGTTTTATTGTCAAGTCAATGTGTTCTCGAACTGCATCATTTTGACTCGGCTGGTGCTTGATCAAATGCAAGCAGAACTATTGCTGTAGACTATAATGCCATCCAAGCAATATCTTGACCGGACATCTAACTTTCTGTTCTTATACTGACAAGTTTCGTGCTTTTACAATATTTATCTGCTATCATGATCATGACGGCCTCTTGTAACAGTTTTTGCCTCTTGTCGTAACAGTGGCTGCCTAGCGTCATTTGCACGAAATTGAGCCCATCATACTTTTGCCTCTTTGATTGAGCTTTCCTCTGGGGACAGCTTTGCATTGATCTGTTTAACTGTTCCACTTGATGATATTCAGCATACATTTTCCACATACCAGGTACATACTTTAAGTCTGATCTGTTTCGGTTAGTTTATACAGCCTGCCTGCTGTGCTTGAAGAGGTCTTTGAAGGGTGTGACATAAATGCACTGATGCACTATGTGATGCATTCTGTTTCCTAGATAAATGAACTTCGAAAACAGCTTGAGGAGAGGATTGACGTTGGGTCGCGTAGTGACCTGAGCACTCTGGAGGAAGAGACCCTGAGCATGGCCAGCCAGCACACGGCACGAAACAGTCTCATCGATCGACAGAAAGAACAAATCCGAAAAGTGGAAAGACAACGTAAAGACAATCAGGAGGTGGGTAACATATTTTTTATTTTCTTAAGGTGGCATGTAAAGTATGAAAGGCTGAGTGGGCACAAGGTATCCAGTAATTTCTTAAGCGTTTAGCACCGGAGCACTATTTTATTAAATTTACAGTTTATATAAACAATCTTATGCTGCATAGTAAAAAGGCCAGGGACATACTTGTTTATGCATCTGAGAAGTTGGTCCAACAGTCAAAGTATCATTCGATTGAGGTGCAAAATGACCAAAGCTGCAATTTACTGACAAGACACCTTATAGCCTACTAACTTGGATGGAAAGCTGTTTTAGCTCAAAATGGCCAGAAATTTCATAAATGTTCAACATCAATGTACTGACAGGGCTTGCTTTTCAACTTCACTGTATCTGCCATATCTGTGGTGCCAAACTGCTGTCTCTTATATATATGTTATGTTTTAAATGACTCTATTCACATTTTCTGTATAGCAAACGTCACATCTTTGTAGATGCTATAGATAGACTTTGTCTTAAGCGCTTTCTTGAGATTCTTAGATGCTGTTAGATGTTTTGCTACATACAAGTTCATTTATGTGACCACGATTGAATCCTGTGTGATATGGAATTGATAATTATAATTAATTTGGTGTTGGTTGCTGTTGTTATGTTTGCACTTAAGCAGAAATTTCCTTTGAACAATAATAGTGCACTTGTGGGATCAATCCTATTCTAACTTATCCCTCCATTTATTATTTACAAATTCATAGAATGAGGGAGATATTCGTGAATTGATGGAGGGATGTAATAAATGATTGATAACTTTGCAATTTATTATGATGGTTATTTGTTGGTATGTTTTGTTAAGAAACTGACAGAAGATCTGAAGGCACTTGAGCAGAAAAATACCGAGTTCAAGCAGAAAGCAGAAGCTTCAAAAGCCAGGTCACAGTTCATTGAATGATTCATTTACAGATGTTTCTCTGAAAATTTATATAAACTGACGTATTTCCAAATGTTTGCCAGACACTTTCTAGTTTAAAAACTTATTTGTTTCTAGATATTTACTTCCAAATTCGTAAACTGATCTATTTCAAAATAATTATTTATAAATTCATAGAATAATTTATTTCCAAATAATTTTTATTTATCAATTTATAAACTGATTTCTTTCAAAATAAATTATTTCTTATTTCATTAACTGGTTTCTATTTCAAAATGATTATTTCTGAATTTGTAAATGATTTATTTTCAATTACACCTAAATCCAGTAAGTGATTTATTCCTAAATTCATTAGCTGATTTATATCAGCTATTAGAAATATTTATTTCTAAATTCAAAAGCCGATCTATTCAGAAAAATGTATTTCCAAATTCTGAGACAGATTTCTCTGAATATTTTTGCCAAATTCAAACAGTGATCTCCAGTGTTTTAAGTCAGATCATGTGCTTTATGTCTTCATTTATATTCTCTATCCTGCAAAGTCATAGTATTATAGTATGTTACAGTAAATACATTTGCATGACATTGAATAGGATTTATATAAGGGGGTCTGTTCAGAAACATTGAACTACAATTGATGCATTACTTAACAGAAATAGCAGTTTGTCAGAGGAGATGAAGGTCCTGAAGAAACAGAATCAGCTGTTGACAGAGAAAGGAAAACACGACAATGAACTAATCGAGATGCTTGTGGTCGGTTCTCATCTTTAATCATCCTCAGTTAAATTTCTGCTGATTAGTTAACTGTTAACTTCGTATTTAACAGGTTTTAAAAACCAGAGGAGGGGAAGTCATGTAATCACTTCTTAAGTGTTGTCTGATTGCACAGTTTCTATATATATTTGTATGTATATTTTGTGATTAGTGTTTTCTAAGTAGTTATTAATTAATACTGATTTTTAATTAATGTGTTTTTCTAATTAGCATTTTTCTCTTAGTAATATTTTATTTATTAAATAATCATTATTTCTTAATTATTGTTTTATAATATGTTGCTTGCTAATTGATAATTATTGACCTAATAGTGTTTTTTGCTAATTTGCTGTTTTGCTTATGGATACTGATTTAGAAGCAGCAGTCGAATTGGAAGAAGTTGGTCGAGGGGAGCACGAGGAAACTGCAGGAGGATACGGAGGATGCTCAGAACGCGAGGAAGCATCTGAACGCCAATCAACAGCTGGAACGCAATACGATTGAACAGCTCAGGGTCATCATCCAGGACAAGGAAGAGCGGATCAGGTCACTCGAAGATGAAATCAGGAATCTCCGGTTTTCAGTAGGTCTTACTGCTCATATAATATATATATACTTTATTTCGCACAAAGCAGAACAGAGAAACTAAGCAAACTTAGCAAAGACTAGAACAGAAATACAAAAATACAAAAATAATGAGTGTTTCAGCTAATTAATTAATTAGCGACTTCTGTGGCACCAGTTTCTCTTAGTCACTGTATACAAAGTCTCACCCAACTTGAGGAGTGTTGAGCCTGCACATCAATTTAATGGCACCTATGAGGTGCCATTGATGTAATTTCAGTAGGTCTTACTGCTCAAATAATGAGTGTTTCAGCTAATTAATTAATTAGCAACTTCTGTGGCACCCGTTTCTCTTAGTCACTCCAAAGTCTCACCCAACTTGAGGAGTGTCAAGCCTGCACGCAAGTTTATAGACAAGAACTCAACCTATGAGGTGCCATTGATGTAATTTTAAAAACAAGAACTCAAGCTATGAGGTGCCATTGATGTAATTAACTTTGTGTCAATTTTCTCTAGAAATCTGAAGTCGATACTGACCATGAAATGGTATCAGCTGTGACTACACGTCTACGGTCGGATGTTGAAGCTGAAATAATCGCTGAAATTCTTTCACCAAATCGAAGTCGAGCTGCATCGAGGTCTGTGGATAACTTACCTGAATTTAAACCCAGTTTACCTAGTTGAGTTACTATTGACCTAGTTGAATTAGAGTTGACCTAGTTGAGTTACAGTTGACCAAGTTGAGTTACTGTTGACCTAGTGAATTAGATTTGACCTAGTTGAGTTACTGTTGACCTAGTGAATTAGATTTGACCTAGTTGAGTTACTGTTGACCTAGTTGAATTAGAGTTGACCTAGTTGAGTTACTATTGACCTAGTTGAATTAGAGTTGACCTAGTTGAGGTACAGTTGACCTAGTTGAGTTGCTGTTGACCTAGTGGAATTGGAGTTGACCTAGTTGAGTTACTGTTAACCTAGTTGAATTAGAGTTGACCTAGTTGAATTAGAGTTGACCTAGTTGAGTTCAGTTGACCTAGTTGAGTTACTGTTGACCTGGCCAAGTTACAACTGACCTAATTTAGTTACATTTCTTAAGAAACTTGATCTAAATTAATTACACTGATGTAGTTTTGTTAGTGATCTACTTTGTTACTGTTAACTTAATTTTATCGCAGTTGATAAAATTTTGTTAATGACTTGTCTAATTTGGTTCAAATGACTTCATATGGATGGGGTGAACTAAGTTTAACTTAAATTAGTTTCAGTTGACCTACTTTATCCTGCCTTATGAAATCTGATCTGGCCTAATTTTGCAACTGCCTGGCTAACCATGATGTTGCTGAAAATAGTATGTGAGATATTCAGTCTGGTTTTTAATCTAGGGCTGATGTTGAGGTTCCACGGAAGACAAATGTCGACTTGCATGAATTGAACTCACTCTATCAAGCAACAACTGTTGAACGCGACCGATTGACCGAACTTGTTCAAGTCTTGGAAAGAAGGTCATTAACATTCTGTTTACGCTGACTGACTGGACTTGGATTAACTGACTGACTGACTGACTGACTGACTGACTGACTGACTGACTGACTGACTGACTGACTGACTGACTGACTGACTGACTGACTGACTGACTGACTGACTGACTGACTGACTGACTGACTGACTGACTGACTGACTGACTGACTGACTGACTGACTGACCGAATTCTTTCATTCATCCATCGATTGATTGGCTGGTTGGCTGATTTACTAAGTGTTTAAATGCTATAGTTGTTTTAAAGTCAAAGTACTAAATACTTTAAATCAGAATTTATCCCACTTGATTGGTCTGTATCAAATTTGCACTTTAATCTTAATATACAGTTTTTTTCTAAAGAAATTGCAAACAACAATTTTGAAAACATTTGTATCAACAATACTGTTGTAATGAAGCTTTCGGAGGATGTCTTTAAAGTCAGCAGCCAAGAACTGAAATATGAAAATTCTGTAAATTACTGTCAATTGCTCGCTGATCATTCTTCTTTATGTCCATGGACTCATCACTCGTTGGTGGTGATCATATGATCACACACAGTGTTTCTCCACTCATTTCAGTCCTGTGCAACATGATTCGGTCTTTGTACATCAAGTTTTCACCAATCTCTGACTTAATCAAGCTGCTCTCTGTTTGACCTATCTCTAATCCCTGTGCCGTCGATCATTCGCAACATGACCTGTTTAACCCTTTGACTTGCGCCATTGTTTGCCAGAAAAGGTAAATGTGTGTGTGTGTATGTATGTATGTATGTATGTATGTATGTATGTATATATGTTGTATGTATGTATATATGTATGTATGTATATATGTATGTATGTATATGTATGTATGTATATATGTATGTATGTACATATGTTCATTTCATGTATATATGTAAGTATGTATATTCATTTCATTGAGCAATTTCATTTCAGATATGGATAACCCGCAACCCTCCGGCTGTGCGGCACCAAACATACCCCCTTTGAGGTGGATTCGACGACCCGCAACCCTCCGGCTGCAAGGCACCGAACATACCCCTACACCACCCCGCTTACATACATATATATACATATATGTATGACTTGTATGTTCATATGTATGTATGTATGTATGTATATATGTATGTATGTATATATGTATGTATGTATATATGTATGTATATATATGTATGTATATATGTATATATATATATATGTATATATATGTATATATATGTATATATATGTATGTATATATATATATATATATATGTATGTGTATATATACATACATTATCAGAAGATTAATTTCTCGGATCTTTACTGCGGGTGGCTCGGTCGCATTATAAACGTGGAGTACAATACAACACACAACACAATATACTGGGGCGCGGTGGTTTGGGGTATGTTCGGTGCCTTGCAGCTGGAGGGTTGCGGGTTCGAATCCACCTCAAAGCCGTCGTAGGGACCCTGGGCAATCCTTCACTGCAATTGCTCATGCGCTTAAAAAACTCCGACTTTTTAGTCGGGAGCGCCTCTGAATAGGAAATCTGGTAGAGGCGCTATAATTTGTGTTCAAATATAATACAATACAATACAATATATATATATGTAATTATGTATGTATATATATATATATATGTATATATATATGTATGTATATGTATGTATATATATATATGTAATGTATATATATATGTATATGTATATATATATGTATGTATATATATATGTATGTATATATATGTATGTATATATAATATTGTATATATATGTATGTATATATATGTATATATATATATGTATATATATATATGTATGTATATATATATATATGTATGTATATATATATATATGTATGTATATACATATATGTATATGTATGTATATATGTATGTAATGTATATATGTATGTATGTATGTATATTCATATGTACATATATATGTATGTATATATGTATGTATGTATATAATGTATGTATGTATACATGTATACATGTATGTAATGTATGTATGTATGTATGCGCGCTTTAAAAAGCGCGGTTGCCAGTCAAAGGGTTAAACAGTTTCGTGTTGTCCATCGTATACAGATATGTCCAAAGAAATTGAATTTCCTTTTCATTATTTGCTGACTGATATAATGTGCATGTATAGTATAATTATTAGACTACTATATATAAATTATCTTTCTGTGACACAATATCAGGATCCAAGAGTCAACGTTAAAAGGTACAGAGGCACAGAGCGAACTGCTGGCTGAACGACGACGCAATGCTGTCCTTGAAAAACAGCTCGGAAAAGCCAAACTAGACAAAGTTCAGTCAGGTATATTATTAAGAATGCATTGAAGAGTTGTCTGATCACTTGCCTTTTTTATCTTACTTTATCTTGCCTTCCTTGTCCTTTTCATTATTATTATTATTACCATATCTTGCCTAGTTACCTTACAAAAGTTCATTTTGAATAATTCTGCTACCTATTCATTGTCATTAACCAAACATGGCGAGAGTGACTGTTAAATACTTTTGTCGAAAATTGGATCTATAACCAGCCAAAATATTTTCATTCATTCATTCATTCGGGAATTTATATAGCGCCCCTTCAAGGAAACTACTCAGAGGCGCTCCCGACTCCAACACGCCCAAAAAGAACAGTTTTTGCTTCCTGTTGGGACACAAAATACGTTTCTCTAGTAAATATGACAATCTTCTAATGTTTCTTGGTGTTTAATTAACTGGAAACTAAAAAATTATTTGCTTATATTTATGGAGATTATAAACATTTTATTTTTTTATTTAATTATTTACTTAAATATTTATAGAACTTTTTGCATGCAAGGTTAGTAATCTAATCTAAAGCATGAGGCAGTTGTGTGCACACTAATTGTCCAGGGTTGTATTGTGGAGTCCACTTAGCAGGCTCAGACTGACAATCGAGGGAATTTAGACCCAGAGAATTACCAGTTGGACTATTTTGTCATATATCATGGTGTAATGCAACTTTAGTGACTGTAGGTTAAGTTGTGTTGTGTTGTGTATGTATGTATGTATATGGCCATTTATATAGCGCCTTATAAGAAACTCACGAAGGCGCTAATGTATGTCTATATTTCATCTGTGGGATGCAGATAACAAGCAGCGCACAAAGAAATCGACGTGCTCAAGTGGTGTACGATCATCTATATCGGTTGAGGATACTTCGGACACAATTGGAGGATTAGAGGAATTACAGATGAAGTAAGGATCCGATTGAAGTATTAGAGGATGATGCATTGTTATATAATGTGATGTACTGTAATTTAGTTTGAACTGTTGTAATATAGTGTGATTTTATGCGATCTAATATGATATCACAGAGTGTGTGCTATAAACCTAGTGGTTGGTTTGGCGTATTACAGTGTCAGTGTAAAAGGTGGAAGTGTTTATATTTCCACCAGGAAATAAAGACATTTCAGGATTTCTGCTCCACTAGAGCCGTCGGGCATTGACTGTACAACGTTGGTGAGAAGATCAGTTGACGGACAGATATCGACTCAATAACTTTGGCTGCTTCTTGGGTTAGATTTCTATTAAGGAACTGATATTGTTCTGCATCTATTGTGATTTTCACAATTTACCTTTACATAACAGTTGATTGCCACTATTTATTGTAATAATATGACTAATTTGTGTTGCTTGAATGAATCTAGGTTGGACATTCAGAGGGATGAGAATGAAGCCTTGAAGACCGCTCTCCAGAGTACACTGAAGGCAAAGGAAGATGACCTTCGTCTCTATACTAGCATGCTTGAAGAGACCAAGAAAGTCTTCCTACATGGAATCCGCCAGTGCCGCCAATCAACCACATGAACCAGTCACCTTGAGGAACCTCTGTGCGCCAACAAAGAGACATCCAGACAAGCGGAGACAATGGACAGATACATAAGAGACTCAAGTGGACACTCCTTTTATGCCAGTCAGATTGATATGCAGATAGAACTGGGACTTGTTGTTTTGGGACCCAAAAGCACAGTTAGTTACTGTAACCCTCCTGCATTGTCTGCATTTGTGGTAATGATAATTATAGAGTGTGCGTGAATTCTTTTTTATTGGTTAGTTGCTGTTTAACGACACTGTGTCATAACAAAGATGATTAGCATTGCCCTCCTCCTTTTTCCAGGCTTGGGACTGGCACTGTCTGAGTACGAGCAGTGGCGGAGTTAAAACACTAAAGTGACTATTCTCCTTTTTATTTTATGTATCCTTTGTAGTTGTAATTGTTTTGTTCTCCCTGATTCAAACAAATGCCACAGACATATACATCCACGCCAGAGGACAGGGCAGAAGTATGTGTGTTGTTGTGATCTCACTGTTGAGCTAGTTAACAGTATAGGGCCTGATTAAACATGTACTTAGTTCTAGTGCCTTGATGAAAGATGTTCCCTAAGGGTGGACTTAGATCAGTTTCATAGATGGGCATTATCACCTAGGGCAAATGATGACAACACCCCCCACCCCCAACAGAAATTTTGAATCTCAACAAACAACAATGAGTTAGAGAAACTTCGTGTTGAACATTAATCAAAGACATAATTTAACACCAGATGCAAAAAATGTCTACCTTTAATAGCTGCTAAGTCTTTGAGAACTTACCTAAATTAATGGAAGCACCTGCTACTTTCTCAATGGAATATTAGTCTCTCTTTTGATACCGTAGACTGCAAATATGTTTTGATAAGTTTCTTTTGCTGAAAGAATGTTCACCAGAAACTATTGAAAAATCTGGCAATGACATGAGAATCTGAAGAGCTGAGGCCAAAGTCTTATCTGCCTGAAATCTCAGTCCAGTTTGAGAAGAATCTAAACTTTCTCCATTTCTTTTTGCTTTATTGACAAGAGCGATTGTATCGATAAGTGGAAGGGGGCTAGTCATAAACATAAACAGTTCTAATTCATTCAAGTCTTTTGAGTAATGCTATGCCAGATTGATACATTTAGTTTCAAGTTCAATGTACAGTTCAAGATTTTGAAGATCCGTCTTGACTTTAATACCTAACTTACACTTGTATTTTCACAAAATTATGGTAAATTCAGGCTAGCTGTATCAAATCGTCACCCTCTTCACCTTTAGTGACTGGCTGATTAAACTGCTGTACCACGCTGTAGGTCATCAGAAACTGCTGAAGAATTGTTACCTCTCAGAAAATCTGCCATAAACTTCATTGAACTTGTTGCAGGTGCTGCTGTTTTCTCTAGCAATTTCCACATTGAGCTTCGCTTAATTTCTGTCGTAACTTGTGACTATAGATCGATCGAGCATACAACGGTCCTACAGGCAGCCATAAAATGTCGTTAAAGACTGAATACTCCGCGGTTCCGTTGATTGGCGTGTGAGGGATAAGGGTTGGCTAGAGCACTTTAAATAGTGACTGGCTATTTGGACAAGAGTGAGTTGAGAGGATGATCAGGTACAACTGCCATGAGTAGAAGGCAGTGGTTAAATTCAGTCTAATCCTGCAGGTTTTGATACTTACGACACCTCTGATCCGTCACCACATGGACTCAGACCGCCACCAATTATAATTATAGATATGAGCATGATACGCACGCCAACTAACATGGGCTGTAAGGATGCAGGATACGTGGTCTGTTGGCTGATTTAATGTTGTCGCCATCTGTAAACATGTAGAAATAGAAAAAAATTGAATGGGGGAGTTGATTCTTCCTATAGGGCAAATTGAATCGGGGAGTTTTAGTTATGCAGTAGGCCTATCTTCTGTGTAGGACTAATTAACAGATACACTATATTGACTCTACTTGACATTACGAATTAACTCAAAATGTTTCATTCCGCAAGTCATTTGGACTCAGGAAGAATCAACTCCGCCATTCAATTTGTCCTAGGAAAAATCCACTCCTTAAGTCATTTATTTCTAGGAATAATCAACTCCCCCCATTCCATTTGCAATAGGAAGAATAAACTTCCCCATTCATTTTGCTAAAGAAAGAATTAACTCCACAAGTCATTTAATCCCATGAAGAATCAACTTTGCCATTCAGTTTTCCCTACGCAGTGGCGTAGCAATGGGCTGTGCAGGTTGTGCAAAGCACAAGGGCCCCCGGCGTCACAAGGGACCCCGGCGGTCAGACCGTCAGAGGGGCTTTCCTTTCAGAGTGTAATCAGTTCAACTTAACCAAGCCCAGTTAGCTTCATCGGTAAAGGCGTCTCATGCTCCTCTGTGCAAGAAAGCGTGCGGATTGTGGTTCACCTACCAAAGGTGGCTTATTTCAGAGATCTAAAAATCTCGGACTAGACTGGTCCGTGCACGGAGGACCTTAAATGCCGTAGACTTGACACTTAAATTATGAGTTGTCCAATTTGATAATCTGACCTAATTTATGTTGTATGCATGCTACAGCGCTTTTAGCACAGCGTTTTTTGTTTGAAATCGAAGGGGGTTCAACGGGGAGGGCCCCGGGAGGGCCCACAACCAAAGATCTGCACAATAATTGCCCCAAAAACCTTGCTACGCCAGTAACGCCACTGACCCTACGAATAATAAACCCGCCCCCATGGGCCCATTCAATTTGCCATTGGAGGAATCAACTACCCCATTCAATTTGCCCTACGAATAATAAACCCGCCCCATTCAATTTTCCATACGAAGTCATTTTGGTCTCATGAAGAATCAACTCGGCCATTCAATTTTCCATAGGAAGAATCAACTCGGCCATTCAATTTTCCGTAGGAAGAATCAACTCGGCCATTCAATTTTCCATAGGAAGAATCAACTCGGCCATTCAATTTTCCATAGGAAGAATCAACTCGGCCGTTCAATTTTCCATAGGAAGAATCAACTCGGCCATTCAATTTTCCATAGGAAGAATCAACTCGGCCATTCAATTTTCCATAGGAAGAATCAACTCGGCCATTCAATTTTCCATAGGAAGAATCAACTCGGCCATTCAATTTTCCATAGGAAGAATCAACTCGGCCATTCAATTTTCCATAGGAAGAATCAACTCGGCCATTCAATTTGCCCTATGAAGAATAAACTCCGCAAGTCATTTAATTGGTCCCAGGAAGAATCAACTCCTCCATTCAATTTGCCCTAGAAAGAATCAACTCCTCCATTCAATTTGCCCTAGAAAGAATCAACTCCTCCATTCAATATGCCCTATAGGAAAAACAAACTCCACCAGTCATTTGGTGCGATCTCAAACGAAAAAAAATCCCGTAGTGTCTATTCTCAAACTGGAATGTTTTTGTCCTATAGTATCGATTAACTCTGCAGTCATTATAAGCTTACTAGGATAAAAACATTCCAGGAGTCCTTTTGTCCTGGAGTCTATTCAGCCTTCTACAGCGGCCTTATAACCTCATTGACGGTCCAGGAAAAGAAATTTTTTTAGTCCTCTGACCCGACCTAATTAAAATCATGTTTTTTTATTTTTGCCTAATTAAGGCAATTTATGCACTGTTGGGAGGTGAAGAGTTTAGGAAGATAATAGTGCTCGACTGATCGGCAGCCTATGTGGGCCTATTGTCGGCTATTCATGCCCACCCAATTGGAGCAGTGGACACGCCCACTACAGCTGCATGCAGTTGGGACCGTAGATGGCGCAGAAGCTTTCAGACGAGGCCGCGTATATGCACTGAATAGATAGGCTACCAGAGAATGTAGCCGAGAGCAATACATGCATTATATATATTTATCGGATAGAGAACGGCGATAGATTAGCGACTAAGGAAGCCAAACACGGCGTCGGTATATCAACAGTGAAGAAGTCTGATATCGACAACTTGTTAGTTGTTACCCAATCTTAAAGGTGAATATAACGAATCTCATTGAAATCGCATCGATGCTTAACAGACCATTCATGCTTTTCATCATCGTCGTCCTCCTCCCTTCATCTTCACCGTCGTCATCATAATCGCGTCACAAGGTGGCGCTGTAGAAAATCAGAGGACAGACTAGTGATCATGGATGGAAAGGTAAGTGGTAAAAGTAAAAAGTAAAGGTAACACCCTGCGGGCACGCTTGCTAACAAGTCTCTGTAGAAACTTCTCAGGATCATATAGATGTGTGAAGGTAGCCTAATACAATTTTCTAAATGCTGTTCAGATGCATGACCCAACAGTCAATAGACCGTTCGACTGAGGTGCACATATAGCAATCTAATGGCAGGATGTTTGAAGGCATTACGCAAGCAGACTGCCACACGCGCATCCACACGTAGAAACAGAGATACATGAAGGAAGGCAGTCGGAGAGACAGATAGACGGACTGACGGAAACTTCAACTGCGAACTGGTGGAATGACTCGATCAAACACAGGCTAAACGGTGCGGCGTCGGCGCAAAAAAAGTTGTAAAGAATCTTGTCTACGCATCACTGCAATTGTAAAAGCAACATCACTGCAATTGTAAAAGCAACTGCTATATTATACATTGTGTGTGTTTGTTTGTGTGTGTGTGTGCGCGCGTGTGTGTGTGTGTGTGTGTGTGTGTGTGTGTGTGTGTGTGTGTGTGTGTGTGTGTGTGTGTGTGTGTGTGTGTGTGTGTGTGTGTGTGTGTGTGTGTGTGTGTGTGTGTGTGTGTGTGTGTGTGTGTGTGTGTGTGTGTGTGTGTGTGTGTGTGTGTGTGTCTCTATCTCTCTCTCGCTTGTTCCGGAGCGGTGAATGGGTTCAGCCACTTAGCGACTTAATGTTATTCAACTCCCGCGGTTATATCCTATTATTAGGCCGCATCGAATGAGTCAACAAAGCAGACGAGCCTGCAGCGCGACGTGATTGTTGTAAATACCCTTATCAGTCTTATCTGCCGTTTATGTCTTCATTGATTCGTAGATTATAATTATGGTGACCTACTGTTTACGCTTTGGCCTTTTCATGGGCGCTGCGTCCGTGGATCGATTATGAGTCTGCAGTTTTTGAAACTGGGCCTTGAACACATAAGGAAGGAACACGAGCGATAAGCACATGTGGCCCGTTTGTTAGAGATATTTTGTTGACTTTACCTGCTCACATGGTGATGGAATACCAAGGTGCATATATAGAGCCTAAATTTAATGTCCACAATAACACTTGTCTGGTGCGTCCATTAGCCTTCTGATCAACCATCCGTCCGTCCGATTGTCCATTCAAGCCAGGCCGATCTACCGAACGAGAGGAAGACAGCTGTTGATTCAGATTCGTCAGTTTTAACCTAGGTAAACATGATAAAAAACACCTTTGTTCACAAGTCTCATCCGTTTAACTGTTTATAATCATTAGGCTTACCTTTAAATAACAGTCACAGATTATCGTAGATTAACCAAATTTAACATAGATTTTAAAGATAGGGAAGGCACGTGTAGCCCTAATTATCTCCTCGTAGCATTTAAAAAAAGCACCTGCTATGGACCTAATTGATTTTTAAAATATTACTGGCCAAAATAGGCCATGATTAGTTACAATGCATGCCATAAATGTAATTAAAAGACCTCTACTCATCCAGATCTTCTGACTTTCTCAAGCTGACTTTTCGGTATAGATAAGGACGGCTGTCTGTATGCATGGGCGCGCCTTTTCTGTTGCCAGCCCTAGACTCTGGAACTGTCTTCTGCAGAAAGTTTCTCTGCACAGTCTGTTCCGGTCTTCACAGACTCCCTTCTTGGCTTTTGCGAGGGACTCCCTCTTAAATGTTGTCTTGTACAACGGGTTTGATCTATAGTGACCATTAGCCGATGCCTTGAGCATTATGACAGCGTGCTATAGATTATATTTAGATAAAGTAGACGTACAGTTAAATGTTGAATCCCATAAGATATTTGACATAGAGTAGGCCTATACGGTATATTGAGCGAACGCTATTTACTTAAGTTAGGCCTAATAGTGCTGCAGGGCTGGTCGTTCCGACTGGTTCTCTAACCAACCGTTCTAGGACATCTGTTTGCTATATGCGGCGAAATTGACATCAGCCATATATCCTATACTGTTTGTCACGCAATAAAGGGGGCATGCCGAGCCATTGAACCTCGGGTCAGGTATACAGGCACACGCATGTTTCACTCAATTTGTCTTAATTCTGTTCGTTTCACAACCGTTTCCCGATCTCATCAGATCCATGTCTCCGCTGTCTCTTTCATTCATTCCGAGAATTTATATAGCGCCTCTTCAAGAAACCTACTCAGAGGCGCTCTTTGAATGGTTGCCTCGGCATTTGATCGAATACAATGCGTGCAGACCGTAACCACAGATGGATTCAGACAAGCGTCTGAAAATTTGACGTACTGACATAATATTATTGCCTATTACTGCATTAATTCAATTCAATTCAATTCAATTCAATTCTTTTATTGAAGCCATTGAAGTGAAGCACAGGTAACATGATTATTTGCCATTGTTAGCATCACAACACAGTAGCAGCATGATTATTTTTCATCACTAGCCACAAAAGGGAACCCCGAAAGGACAATATAGTCCCGCTAGCTATAGGGTCACCTAAGTTATTACTATTATCGCAGTACATGATAACAACAGGAGGGACTTAGAGTCATTAGCACTACTGTAACAGGATGCGCCATTGTCTGAGAGTTAGCGTCCTGGACTGTAAACCCAACAGTGGGGGAGGGGTGAGGGAGCAGGAAGGTGTCTGAAGATTGCTGTTCCATTTGGGCTCACATAAAACGAGCACATGCATGCATCGACCGAACACGTATGCAGTTTGATGGTAAATTGTGAGAGAAAAGGACTGGGTATACACGTCACGCCCTCAGATGCAGGGACTAAGAAATTGAGATCGCTAACGCTTTGAAGTTAAACCCCGGCTGCCTCTTGGCCATCCAGACAAACTGACTCAGACTGACACTCGCATTGCAGATAGAGACAGACAAACGAACAGACACAGACATACATATTCCTTTGGAGGAAATATACTATAGGCCTAAATTGTGGCCAGGACACAGAAACATTCGTCTCATTGACCCAAAGGGCCGAATAATTGTGCCTTACTCATCACATTATTATCATGACCGTCATCATTAGCGGTAGCAATAGCAGCGTATACCATCACATTGTTAAGATCAGTTAGACACGCAGTCAGCGTCACATTGTTGTGTTGTCGTAATTTGTTAGACGGTATATAACTGAGTGTCTTCTAATCTAATTCTAATCTAATGACCTCGTGCCTCTATCATTGTGCCGAACCTCGGCACGGGTTGGCACCTCTTCTCTTTGCTGTGTAATCAGAGCCGGATTAACCTATAAGGGAAATAAGCCATGGCTTAGGGCCCCGCAACGTTTTGAGGGCCCAACTGTCAGGAAATATAAAAATCAGATGGTACAAAGGTCCTATTTCACAATTTTCTTGTGAAAAAAGACGGAAAAGCAAAAAAAAAGTCATTAGAAATTTTTCAAAGTAATAAACAATGGTTTTTCTGCAAATCTGGAAAAATGGCTTTCCGGTTAGGGCCCCCGGATGTCTTAACTCGGCCCTTGGCTTATAGGGCCCCCCGAAAGTCTTAATGCGGCCCTGTGTGTAATCATGCAAGTTGGCGCCTTTTTCTGTTGAGTGTTTTAAGGAACGTGTAGCGCGGGAATTATCGATCGGTTTCAGAGGACCGCTTACGCGCCATAATTCCGCACGCTGACAGCTGCAGCGATGTGTGGTAGATTTATGCGGGAAACCATCGCTATATAAGGCGGTGAGTGGATGCGTGCATTAGTCAGTTGGAGTTAGGCCGTGGTCAGAGAAGGACCTTCGCCAGTGCTAAGAGCTGAAGTAATACAGTTTTGGCGCGAAACGGCTTTGGCGCGCCTGAAGAACAATAGCCGCGGGAAGATCGGAGTGACACACAAGGAGAGCAACTGTTCTTTGGTTTCGGTCGAGGGTTCGACGCCGAAGGTTGCAAGCTCTGGTGTTGAACAAGTCTTTCTTCCGGTGAGCGCTGTTGTTGGCACAGAAGAAGGAAAAGCCTTCACGGTTTCTGTGGTATAATAGAGGTCAGACGTTTAAGATACTTGTACTCTAGTTCGAATCCTAATGATTGTCTATGTAATTAATATTATTGATTAGTAACTTGTCTATGTTATTATTGACGCTTATAGAAGTAATTGTGCAATTGAACTCTGAACATTAGTTTGATTACGCCACCAGAGGGCGCTGTATTTGACGCTAAATTGTTTGTGTTTTGACGTTAATCATCATTAAATACATTAATATGGCGCAAGATGAATCTTCTTTGCCTAGTGGTAGAGTAAGTGATGAACTTTGGCAAAGCCTAGTTAGACGCCAGGAAGAACAAACGGCCATATTGAAACTAATAATGACCAAGTTACATTTACCGGACACTAGAGGTCACACTGATTATAATGTTGCGGAGGATAAGAACCCGGATGCATCGCCATGCATTGGTCTGCAGACAGCAGAAACAGCGTACAGTATGTCCGATGATGAACCCCTGGTATTTGATGAGAGCGCCGCTACTCACCACTCGGTAGCACCGCTAGATGGAGGCCTTAGACGAAGTGCCCGGTTGCAACAATTGCTAGTGCCTAAACCGGATAAGGAAATAGAGGTACCCCGCACATCCTCCTCTGCCCGGACACAGGTTCGAATCCTTTCCCAAAATAACTTACCTGATTACCAATTTCCGCAACATCACGATCGACCGCTAGAGGGCGGCACGGTCGCTACATCATAATGCCCAAGTTAGCATACGATGGTCGCTTCGTGCGAAATCGCAGTCAAAATTCATGATCCATTGAAGAAGACTGCATGCATGGTTGAAATCCGATGGATCTGAGAAATCAGCGACCAAAATAATTATATCTGGTGGCATGATACCTTCCTTCGTGCAGTCGAGAGGCAGATGGTGAATTGTCAGGTTTCCTGCGGTCTTCAAAGTTGCCATGCAAATGCAATACGGGTGATTCTTCATCTGCTAAAGCCAGTTGTTGCAGGTTTAATGGCAGGCGCAATCTTGTGATCTCGATTCTGGACCACAAGCTTTTGTGGGGCGGCTGCGTATACAGGAGCGTAGGCCTATAGTCAGCAAACAATTTGGGTGTGGGTGGGTTAGTTTTCGGTGGTTTTCCATTGGACATGGTCGTATTCGTCTACATTTTTAGTTTTTAATAACACTGCAGTAATGCATTTATTTGGGGGGGGGGTTGAACCCGTAAACCACCCCTAAATACACCCATGGCTGCGTATAGGCCTACTTGATCTTTGATATAGTTCCTAGTAGAAAGAGCCATTTGGGATGTCTGTAGGCTTAATAAGGCTTATATATAAATCTTATTAATGTTGGTGCGGGTACCCCGTGTCACCTGAAATTCACGACTATGATCTCCCCCTATCAATTCAGCTCTGCTCTTTCTGACACATTCTGCCATGGTTACGTGTGGTGGTCACAGTGACGAGACACTATCCAAGCATCTTAATGACGTACACAATTCAGGCTCAAGCGTTGAATAGAGGTCTAATTCGACCGGTACACGTCGCCTTTTGTGCTTGCTTGAAAAGCAATGCTGTTCGAGTCATAAACTATTATGGGTAAGGTATATAGGGTCGACGTCAACAGCCGTGACAGCCTTATGTAACATGTCGTTGAACACTGGAAGCTAACTAAAAGAGATTAAGTGATATTTAGTGTGGCGACAAATATTGGATGTTAGCTAAGTCGTGGACCCCGGGTATAAGGGCAAAGCCCTATTCATTTCCCCGCCGCTTATGGTGACACAGGTCAGGCAGTGCTCGCGGTTGCTGAGCTTCGCGTTGGGCAGCTCCAAAGTCCAAGCACATTTTGAAGGAGAGCTGATATGCTAGGATAGCTTTGTGATCGTCTGCATCAACATCCGGTTCTATGTATACAACGCCCTCTGCGGAGTGGGGCGTGGAGTGGGTTACAGCCACGGATGAGGAGTCATTCGAAGCCCTATACAGTTGCCTTGTTTCAGTCGCTGGGCCAGCAGCTGCATAGACTTGCCTCGTGCATGCAAAGCTTGCATTCACGCTTTCGCATGACTTCTTTTGATCTGTATACGTATGATTTCACATGCATTTATTATAAACTCCGTCGTGTAGGTTGCTGGCCTGGCTGCTCAAACGGTATGTACTTGCTCGATTATAGTCTGAAGAGATAGGCTATTTGTCGGTCAATTAGAATTGAGTAAGACTCGAGGGTTAGTTAGAACTGAATCTTTAATATCGAGTGACTTCGAGTCATTTAGAATCATGCCACTTCGCATCACGGAAGAGTCGAATCTGTCAGAACTTTAAAGTCGAGAGTCTATCGGAAGTCGTCGTAATATCATCACCATTACCATCATCATCATCATCATCACCACCATAACCATCACCATTGTCACCACCACCATCAAAACATCAACATCCTATATTCACCGTCACCATCACCCTCATCATCACCATCGTCGTCGTCGTCGTCATCATCATAATCATCGTCATCATCACCTGGAAAATTGAGCGGAGCGGCTATAATAGGCGTAACTTTGGGCCCATATAAATGCTTAATGAATCAGCTGCAACATTTTATCTCGGAATAGTTCGTCACTTCGAAACAGTTTTACATGGGATATAATATGCTTAGGCCTACTATGGGTCTGCTAGTGCTACACAATACACATGTGGCATTATTTGAACTGTGTAATTAATTATACTATCACTTAAACTTAAAGTTAATTGTCATTTTAACCCTAGAACGCGGCACCCCTCAGAAAGAACCTTTGCCCCTAAGCGATCAATCCTGGATCTGCCACAGTCTGTTGCAGGCTTGCGTAAAAGAACAACCATATGTGTTTATGTGCACTTGCTATCCCTTGTTGGGAATGCTATTTAAGGCATTTTATGGTTTCTTGCGCATCCTTCCAGCCTGTTGCTTGTAGTCCCTTCGTCTACGTGTGCCTGCCTGCCTGCCAGACTCCCTCCTGCACCTATCCGGCTATCAGTCAGTCAGTCAGTCAGTCAGTCAGTCAGTCAGTCAGTCAGTCAGTCAGTCAGAATGCCTGTCTGTCTATGTCTGTCTGTCTGACTAACTGCAGACTGACGGACTTTACTGGCTGGCTGGGTAGCCATCAATCCCATCATATTACTACTATAGGCCTACTTCATATAAAGCAGTATGTTTGAAAACACTGCAGGTTCTATGACGCGTCTCTCGCTGCGAGGTCCACGCTATCTAGTATAGCCTATAGCCCTATAGGCCCTTACAAGGACGTATCTAGGGAGGGGGGTGTTTTGAGTGTTTAAACACCACCAGAAATTAAATAATGTAAAAACGAAAGAATACATTTACTAACACAAACCCCTTAGTCGGTTGACTCGGTTGCTTTTCGGCTTGCTCAAGGACGAGCAAACACCCCCGAAACAATATCATGGCTACGGCCTTGGGCCCTTATACTATAAGGCCTACCTATACAGATAATATGGGCCTCATTGCGTCTTCAACTTTATGTCTTGCTATCGGACATTCATTGCGCATGGCAATCTTCTCAGCTTTTCATGTGTACCTGCCGAAGCTGATTCTTGGTGTCCTTTTTGCGTTCCACTTTCTCTTCTTATGAACTAGGCCAATCTACAGCCCCATTCATGCTGCAACCAGGGCCGGATTAACCAGTATGCTCAATATTATTTAGCATGGGGACCCCGCTTACAAGGGGCACCCGACCGGAGTCGGAATTCTGCAGGACAAACTCAGAATTTATTACACCAAATAATTATTTGTTCATAAGAAAGAGCCACTAGTTTGAGTTTAAGAGAGAAGTTGCACTAAGCAAATAGCAAATTTTAAATGTCAGCTTTTAGCTCACCGGCAATTCAGCCAACTCTCAGCCAACAAAACTATGACGAGTACACTGTCATGAACGGGAAGATCCGACGGCGAGGGAGAGTATTGGCCACGCAGACCCCCCCCCATATGCCGAGGTTAAGGAAAATGATGTCGCTATAACACGGTAGGTTTCTCTCAGCCAAAGATGGATTGCGGAGCTGGACCAAAATATCAGTAATTTATTAAAAAATTCTTTCAAGAGGAAAGTCGTGATAGGTGAATACGATAAAAGCCATGCATGCAATTAGTTAAATATGAATGTGTGAATAGGCTTACAAGAATATACAAGAAGAATATGGCTGCACATCCCGACTTTACACTTGAAGTAATTTGTTAATAAACTGCAGCCATTTCTGGTCGAGCTCTGCAATGCATCTTTGGCTAAGAGATATATGACCTGTATACACAATGTTACACATGCCGGAGAGTTAGGGGAAGGAGTCTAGCACTCTAGCGTATACGCATGCTGGTGAAGACGAAGAAGCGACCTTTACTCAGCCTATGCCACCTTTTCAAATCGATCTATATCATCGCGGTTTTGAGTTGTGAACTTCACAATGTGAAGTACTCCTGCAGTGACGCCGATCCATAGCTATAGCGCGTCAGAAATCTGAAGCTTTATTGGCGAAGGTATTTCTCTGAGTGGTCCCTGCGAGTCATATATGCATTTAATTTGACCCTTTGCATATGATAATTAAAAAATCGTTCTGCAGTATTATATAAACCCCAATAAACGTGCTATAGCCTTGGTATTTATATGTCGGCCATTGCATGGCAGACAATTCTTTTAAGAGATCCAGTGAACGTTGAACCCATGGAGGTATAGCCTACATATGCATGCATCTATGTGTAAACTGTAAAGGCTTGCACATAAGTTAAGCTCAGGCAGGTCTGACTGTAATCATGGATGTTGCTACAGTGTCAACTGTCAACGTCAGATGAGCAAAGGAGCGAAAGTAAACTGAATGATAGTTGGAGGTATAGCCTACACTCAAGCACGAACGTAAGTAAACCGTATAAGGGGCCGTCCATAAAGTACGTCACGCTCCAGGGGAGGGAAGGTTTAAGAAAGTGTGACAGTTTGTGACAGGGGAGGGGGTCAGGCCATGTGTGACGTCACACATTTATTTTTTTTATAATTTTATTTATAATTAATTTTTTATTTTTTTATCAGAATTTCATAGCTTTAAAAATAATTTTCAAAAATTTTCTGAAACATTTTAATTAGTTTTATGTCAAAATAGCATGAAATGCATATCTCCTGAATGTGTTTTTCACGATTCCTCTCGCTAGGAGCGCTAGTAATAATGCTGTTGCGAATCCTTGTTTATGTATTAGCCTTGCTTTCGGAAGTATTATTATTTCTATGTTGAAAGTGTGACGTACTTTAGGGGGGGGTCCGAGTTTTGTGACAGTTTGTGACAGGGGAGGGGGTAAAATGGTCAAAAATAGCGTGACGTACTTTATGGACGGCCCCTAAGGGATTGTCACATAGGATGATAGGAATGTTAGTGGGAGGAAAAATCGAATGAAGGCGACAGGAAATAATGAACTTTTCGACTAAGTGTTCCGACGAGTATATAGGTATGAACTATAAAAGCGTCCTTAGACATTTCTTGATTCACTGTGTGAGTGTATACGTCCTTTCTCTATGCTATCGGATCCGCCAGTGACTGTGTGAGAACATGCAATATACTTTTATGTGCACGATGCATGGGAAACTGAAACACGGCTTTCCCTCTGCATGGACTGGTTTTGACGCCTCTCATCATGCATATCCATGGCTGTATTTTGTGTCTACACAGGTTGGAGAATGGCGTTGACAATCGTTAACGGATCACCATTGTTGAAGATAAAGAATCCATTACAACCATCGGCTGAGGCGGAAGTCACGTGCCTCACCTTCGACGACGAATCGGTGGAAATTCTTTTCCAGGACGATTCCTTCGATCTTCAACGGAATCTTGGACAAGGCTTGCAAGAAGAAAGCGTCGACTCATTGACGCAGGAGCGGCAGGACAACCCCTGGAGGGAGGGAGATGGTGTTGGAGGAATGGAAGGTGTAAAGAGAAGAGAGGGAGGGAGGTGAGCGTATACAGGGATATATATATACGTTGCTATAATACCTTTTGTACTTTTTCTAGACGATTAAAGGGGTAAATATAAAAGCCATGGAATTATAGGTTAAAGATGAATACTTGAATACATGGAAGAACGCATGCCAACATAGATCGACGATTGAATAACGGGAACATAATCAGACAGATTACACACATTTCATTTCATCAGTATAATCGCTTAAAATGCAGTGCATGCAGAGTCTGACGTCTGACTATATATGTTCATGACGTTGGGGTGACACTGGATCAAGAACTTAGTCTTTCGCAGCACGTCAACCTGATCACACGAAGTTGTTACTACCAGCTCCGTCAGTTGCGTGTTGTCCTGAGGTCCCTCTCCCAAGATGCTTGTGGTACTTGTCCACGCTTCGTCACCAGCAGAATTGATCATTGTTGCTCGGTTCTTGCTGGTCACCCATCTGGCTTAATAGGGCGTCTTGACCGGCTTATTGGTCAATGGTCATATTCCCAAATATGCCCAGGGTTTCTGCCTATATGCGTGATGTATTGCACTGGCTTCCTGCCTCGCAACGCATCTCCTATAGGGTAGCAGCACTTGTCTGGCGGTGTCTCACTGGTAGTGCTCCGTCCTATACTTATCTGATCTCTGTCGCCCGGTTTCCGACTTAGCCTCTCGTCGAGCTCTGCGCTCTTCGACTAAAGGGGAGCTATTGGTCCCTCGGGCCCGCTCCTCGGTCAGACAGCGTCGAGCCTTCTTGGTTGTTGGCCCCTCCACTTGGAATGGGCTCTCGCTTAGGTTACGCTTACTGCCCCGGAATAAATTGCCTGCTTTCACCAACTGCTTAAGTCCTTTCTGTTTGGCCGTGGCTGGGCTGGAAGCGCCTGAGTAGGCTTCTTGAAGAGGCGCTATATAAATCTCCGGAAATGAATGAATTAATATATTTGATATAATATTATGTGAAATCACCTTACAATTGTTTGGTTCAGCCGACCGATGTATATGTATCTGTATGTACTATATAGGCCTATGCATGTATGTACGTATTATATGCATGCGACATGCATGTATGTGTTACAGTGTTTATGTATTTATGTATGAAAGGATCCTTTGAAAGAAGTATATATTTAAAGAGCATAAAACGCTATAATCATGTGATGTCTGTTAAATGTTTATGTTTAGATTTCTGGCTCATCCAACCGATGATCAACTCCCTCTTGAACTCGAATCGGTCGATGTAGAAAATTACGTTTCTACAGATAAGTACAATGACGATGCATGTTACTGTCAGTGATCCCGTCCTTAAACAAAAAGGAACCGCAACGCCAGCTTCTGGCGCCATCTTAAAAAATACTGGATGAAAATAATGTCACGAAATGTGCCAAAAAAGAACCGGAACGCCGTTCCGGTGCGTTCCGGTCCCAACCGATTCCTGGTTACTGTGGATGTAATTCGGACGAACAGAGAGACGACATGTTGAGCTTCAATCGTTCGTCATGACGTCATTTGTATACTCAGCGGAAACAAGACACCATCAGTCGGACTATACAGATAACAGTTATATGTGATGCGACATATGAAAAGGGACCACAACGCGGGATTTAGTTACTGAGATACAGGCGTTTGAACATGGTCACCCATCAAACTATCGAAATCGGGTTTTCACTGGCATTCGCTAGAGGGCACCTCAATCTATCAATGAAGTAACATAGTTTATGAAAATTGAATATTTGAAGTATTTCTCTTAAATTTCAAACGATCGCAGGTAAAAGGGACCACAGCGCGGCAACACCATTCTCGAGGTATTTATATGGCAATAAGATATTTTTAAAGCTGGTTTGAACAGCTATCATTTTTAATTTTATAATAATGCGCTAAAGAAATGTGATACCAGTCTATACTGCGTTATTTTTTCTATGTTTTCGAGTTGGAAGAGTTATTGTCAGATTTAATCGATTTTGAACCTCTTCTTTGTATAAAAACGATTAAGTTCAACTTTAAACATCGTTCTAACAGGTATAATTACATGTTTATTATTGCCGATCATTACTGCTAGAATTCATTGTGCTACTGTTTTATTTCGGGCTGAACTATGATTTACGTCCATCTGCGTTTTATAGTCCCTTAGGGCCTAACTAGTTGTCGACATGAGTAATAATACCAGTCTTTCTCAACTCACTGAAATGGTTTAAATTCCAGTTCATTGCATCGCTTGACGAACACAATGACTTTAAAGCATAATAATACTGCTGCTTAGAAGCAACTTAACTATTATTATTACTGGTTTCGCTTAACTATTATTATTACTACAGGTTTATGCTGTTTATTTGCGGTTTATTGATTTATTTTGGAAATGTGTAAATTTTCTTCGTATAGCAAAAAGTCAAAAGACCAGTACTATGGAAAGTAAAGTGGCCAAATTACTGAACTCGTTTGGTGGAATTTCTGGGTCAATGCCGGCAGAGGCAACAGATGTAATCATGGATTATTTCTGTGAGATGGGTGACAATTCTGAAAACGACAGTGAAAGTGACAGTGATGATGGATTTATACCAACTCCAGCTTCCACCAGTTCTGCTGACACCGTACAAACTCCGGCATTTAACAAACCTCTCATCGGAACTAGCATGATATCAATCGACATCAGCCCTACAGATGAGCTTCATAACAAAGAAGATGAAGCTGTTAACCAGTTCATTCTTGATGGTTGTGGATGTTCTCAGCTTTGCCATGATAAGTTTTCCAAAGATATGTTGTTACATTCACGCTTGGATTGTCAAGCAATGGATTATTATGACTCTGACCACGTCAACCACTTTCATGTGATGTTAATGGGAATTTTCAATACTAATGTTTGTGACTTTGGAACAGTAGGAGAGAAGTCGAAGCACAAGTCGACTGAACGTGTCCTAAGTCGATTTCAGCCAATGTTTCATGGAGTACCCGTGTGTATGTCAATGTTCCTGTTTGTTTTTCACTGCAGTCTGAAAGTTTTCAAGACTGTGAGAAAACAGTTCAGAAATAATGGACTAGAGCCAAAGGTCCATGGCAATGTCCACGGAACTGCAAGTAGGAAAGGATTTGATGCGGCAGTAGTGTTTCTTGTGAAGACCTTCATCCAGAATTACGCAGAACATTTTGGCCTCGTTCTGCCAGGTCGTGTTGCATCATTCAGTAACGCAGACCTGATGATACTACCAAGCTTCACAACAAAAGCTCACCTTTACAGATGTTACCAGAATGCTTGCAAAGATGGTGGGAGCAAGTATGTGTCACATTCTTACTTCAAGAGTGTTTGTCCAGACTATGCAAAAGATATCCTCTGTCCGGCTCCAGAGACTGGTTGCCAACCAGAACCAGACGCATGCAGCAGTGCTTCACCGGAACCAGCGGCAGACAGTATCATGATTCAGCCTTCAGCTACGATCATCAGACCTCAATCAGATGCTATAGTAGTGGAGCAAGCTGAAGAACAATGCCTCCCAGTTGCCAAACGCAAGAGTCCAACCTGTTCCTACTGCAAAGCAGTTGGACATCGGAATTCAGTGCGCAATGGCATTTTTACATGTCCACTGCGTCGCTCTGTTAATAAAGACGATTAACATAATTTGAGTGTATAAAGCCAGTTTTGGTACTTTTTTCCACATTACAGCTGGAGATAATTTCAGATTATCATTTGACAGCCAGATTGTTCATTTATTGGCCACTGACTTATTGCATTTGTGTAGGGTGACATTTTCATTTTTTTCAGGAAAAAAAGCCATTTTATGGCAATAAAACACTGAGAAATTTCTTTACTGCCTATTATTTGACTCAAGTGCTGGACTCCGTTATGAAGTATATGCTACACTGAGCTGAAATAAATGCTCAGCTGTATAACTTCCAAGAAATGGATATGCTGTGGGCATTCTTAACTTTAAATGATTTTTACCGAAAATCGCATATTTCGGGTAATTCACGTTCTAAAATCTACAGATAAATCAATTTGACTCCCAGCATGTAACATTATAATATCATTATTTTCAGAATTTTTTGCTGAATATGGTGGTATGAATAAGTCCAATACCTGCTAAGTGGTCCCTTTTCATATGTCGCAAACGAACGTATATTATACGTTCGTTTGCGTCACACTGCATGCGCTCATGGCCATGGCGGTTTCTATGGATGCAGTATTGCAGTTGTCATCAAGTGGTACAATGCAGGCTGCAGCTTCTGACCCTGAAGTGAACACGATGAACTTGGCTGTGTATACAGGCATGCATGCAGACCTGAATCATAGTTTTTTGTATATATTATATGGATTAGCGGCAATGCTTCTTTTATTTAAATATATACGATAGCGCATTGGATGACACACTGGCATAGAGAGCGAGAGGTACCGAGTTTGAGTCCCGTAGGCGGACATGCTTTGTAGGCTGCTGTTAGCGCCGTGTATTGCAGGCTGTCTGTTCTGTTAGTAGATAAGATTTATGTCTTCTGTCATTTGTACACTGTAACCGGTTGCGGTTTGTCAACCGGATTGTTTCAAAAAACGAAAATATTATTATTATATTGTACATGACTGCAGTATATTCGGATATAAGTATACCAATAGTGCATTCCAACATTTAGCTGACCCAACCAACACCTGGAGGTAAGGGCTAACTTGCCCATGACCTATACTAGTAAAGATGATAAAACTGAGAACTAAAAACACTATATATGTCATCAGTGCAGATAACTAGTCCAAAACGAATGAAGATATGTAAAAATCGACAAAGTGCAAGTGAAGTATATACAGGTTTGCTCATGGGCGTAACTTTGCCCCAGAAAGTGGTGGTGACCAATCTCCGCCTAATTTTTAACGTAGGCCTACTACTGGAACGCTCGCTAAGCGCAGGACACTAGCTTATTCACACGCGCTGCGTTAAGTCAGAGGTTGTCCAGAGAGCGTTTGATGGTGTTCTAATTAGAGTTGCGAAAGAGACTGCAGGCAGCGTCGAAGCCTCAGAGACACG
This sequence comes from Aporrectodea caliginosa, assembly GCA_020284085.1. Classification (NCBI taxonomy): domain Eukaryota; kingdom Metazoa; phylum Annelida; class Clitellata; order Crassiclitellata; family Lumbricidae; genus Aporrectodea; species Aporrectodea caliginosa. Next base: position 1,610,550 of record JACEVL010000154.1, on the reverse strand, counting down.
CTACGCATCGTCCGGCTGCTGCTGCGGCTTTTAAATGAATATCGTTACTCGTTAGGCTACCACGGGACTATCATTCTATCAATAGCAGACGTTATGGTACCAATAGTTATTATCAACGGTAAATTGTTATCCCGTACCGTTAGTTTAAGTTGGTAAATTATTTTAATGTCTTTAATGCCGTGCTTCACGCTGGCAAGTAGCCTAAGTAGGCTACCAATGTCCATGATAATTGTCATCAATTCAGCTTCCATTAACGATAAATTTTTGTCATTAATCGAACTTCTGTTTAAGCAAGAATTATTGTCATCAATCCAACTTCTAGGCCTATTTAACTAATAATTTTTTCATCAATCCAGCTTCTCTATAGGCAAGTATTGTTTTCATCAATACCACTTCTATTTAAGCAAAAAACCTCATCGATCCAGCTTTTATTTAAGCAAATACTTAGATTAATCAATCCAGCTTCTATTTACGGAAACAATAATTTACATCAATCCAACTTCTATTTAAACAAAGAATTAATTTCTCAATCCAACTTCCATTTAGACCAACAATTATTTTCCTCGATCCAGCTTCCATTTTAAATTGACAATATAAAATAATTTACCAGCCTAAACTACGGTTTTACCCGCCAAATGACCATAGACTGCAGTTAGAGCTTACAGCCTACCACCGAAACATGATACATTGCATGCACAATTATAACCTTTCGCGGTCTCTTTACAATGAATCGATCCATTTTTCCATATGAATTTGATAATTAATTTGACCTTTTATAGAAGCAAAATTCACGAAATCACCAAATTATGAAACCAAACATAATATTATGTAAGTAAGGTAGTGTGTACAGCATTGCCGCCATTGCGAGACAGCAAAATGCTTTCATGTTAAAAAATATATTTCATTGCAGGACCAAAAGTGGTGGTGACTATCACCACCACTTTTAAAAGTGGTGGTGACCGGACACCACCGTCACAATAGAAAGTTACGCCTATGGGTTTGACTTAGCGCCTTTAAATAAGCTGGTTCCCGTGACTTCGCAAGCATATCATTTATATATATATACATATATACATATATATATACATATATATATATATATATATATATATATATATATATATATATATATATATATATTTGCTGTGGATCTGCCTCGAAGTCTTCATGAACATGCTGTTTACATCCTGATGTTCCGACGGCTGAAACATTATCACAATATATACACGCCGCTCTGTTCAGAGCCGTCAATAGGTCTCTAGGACAATGATCGTCCTCCATGGGCCATGGCCCCTGCTGATCAGCCATTATATAACTTTCAGCAAAGGGCACATAGCTTCACCCTCCCCGATAAAGCCAATAGACTTAATAAACTTCATCCCACGAATGTATACTAACAAACTCAACCATAAGTAGCCATGTATAAAAACATATAATAACAAACTCAACCATATAAGTAGCCATGTATAAAAACAAGCTCAACCATATATGGATACATCCATGTATAAAAACATATACTATTATACTAACTCACTCAACCATAAGTATATCCATATACTGACAACTGTTATTGTTCACCTATACAACGTTTTGTCTGTTGTGTTATGGAAATAAACGAACAATCGTCGAACAGACATAGGCCTACATAGCTATTTGAAAGGTTGAAGCCCATTAATTCACTGTCACTGGTATACCTAAGAATATTTATTCTTATGACCAATTAAACCAAATGCGCCACCGTGGCATATAGATGGTGCAATCAAATAACTTCTAAAGCTAACCGCAAATACAGAGATTCAGATACCAAGAAAGAGAAATACAAAAACAGAGATATAATTTTATAGGCCAGGATACAGACACGTCATGCAGGTTAATATCAATACAGATATAGGCTATATACGGACAGGGCCGCATTAAGGTTAGTGCGGGCCCGGGTGCTGTCATAAACTGATTACCTTCTAAAGGCACCCCTTGACAACCACCGGTCCACCACGCACATATTTATAACATGCTTAGTAATAGTTGCTTACTAGTGAGTATTAACCGTTACTGCCTAAAGACACAATACGCAATTAACGTTACATTACTATCTGTGCAAGCAATGAATAGCCTATAGTGTCATGTAAATAACTGTAGCCTCTGTAGGTCCTAAGTAATTAAATTAATTGTGACTTCGTATTTATTTAAGTTGCAGCATTTTCGCTAGATTTAACAGTACGTTAATAACAAGCACATTAAAAACTTCTTCACTTCCGAAAATGCGGGCCCCTCAAAACTGCGGGCCGTGTGCTGCAGCACTTAGCACCCCCTTTAATTCGACCCTGTATAGTGTATACGGAATTACGGATTACGGACACAGCGATATATAGAGACGCAGCCGCTGATAAGAGACACGAGCACCGTAGAGATCGGTAGCATCATAATAATTAATTTTATTACACAATTCCTAACATGCTCAAGTCAAAGAGAAATGTTAATTCTGAGGCTTGGTTAGTCATGCAGTTGACATATAGATGAAGAACAGTTAGACATTCAGATGTTTAGAAGCCTGTGAGAATAGTGAGTTTTGGGGCGTTTCTTGAAGAAAGAACGTCTGAGCATTTAAGAAACATTGGTAGGGTAGAGGGGCAAGACTGTGTTTGCTAATTTAAGACATGAGTAACAGCAGTTTAAGCATGAAAGTATTCGATAAAATTTCAAAAGAACAGAAGAAATAATCAAATATACAATGCTTCAAAAGGTTTTTTTTGCCTCATTTACATTTTCCAAAAGCTCTGCTTTCGTTATAGCCTAAATGTACAACGTAGGCCTAATGTAGGCCTATACATGCTTAGCCGCGTGGCTTAACCAATAGACCCATATTATATGAAGATAGCAGGTCATAACGCGGCGGGATATATGTGATAGACAGAGGCGTCTATCCCCCAAAGTCATTGGAGCAACTTCCCCCGCTCCCCTTCCTGCAGCCACTGTAAACTGTGTGTTGATTATGTGATAGCCTAGGCGTAAACTGAATAAACTGATTTAAAATTTAAAGAAACTTTTTACTTAGCAATAAGTGATTGAAAATGAAAACTGCGAGCACAATAGTAGCACTGTGCAAACAACATCTGCTACAGACAGTTATATAGGTGTCAATGTAATACTAGTAATGCGCACCTAAATTCACATCAGCAGTAGGCTACATGCCATACACCAAAGAGACTTGGCCAAAACAATTAATTCACTGGAGTCAGGGGAAAAGATTGGATGACAATAACCCTCACACGACATACAATAATAGAACAAAAACTAGGAGAAACGCCCGTAAGTGTACAGTGAGTCATGTCTATTTTGGCACCTTGTATTAAGCTGAATAATACAGTAGGCTGCCTAGTGCCTACCTTTTTTTTGTATTTGAGACCATGGTTTTCCTTGCAGTGGCTCTTCCGTTTGTCGCCACGCACCAACATGTTGCAGCAAACTTCTAAGCATTGCAACTTCGCAATTCGCTTTTCTCGTGGCATTTCACTAGAATACTGTAGTTATAAATCTATCAGTAGGCTATTGACGGTAACGATGACTTAGACCAGTGATGGCCAACCTGTGGCACACGTGCCATTTGTGGCACGCCAGCCTATGACGAGTGGTACGGAGGACCTTGGAATTTTCTGAAAAATTATGCTGGGTTGTTTAGTTTAGAATTTTATCTATATAGAATCTTAGGCGCCTCCGTAGCTCCGTAGCTGCAGCGACCGAGGGCTGGGTCGGCCTGACTCTACAGACAGATGCAGCACAGGGGCTCGAAGTCGGCAGGGAAGAGGTCATGGGATCGACCAAAAGAAACGTCGGCATTCCATTGGACTTCTAAAACCTAGCTGAAGCTATCTATTGATCTTGCAGGGCTAACTGTGCTACGGAGTGGGGTAGCTAACTGTGTGTGGACTTGGAAGTCTGTGATATTGCTATGTCAGGCTAAGTAATAATAATAATAATAATAATAATAATAATAGTGGCACTTTTGTGGCACTTTTGCCCAACCAGAACTTGTCGAGTGAATGCCGTTCCAGACGTCCATCTGATTGTCTCCGGACATTTTTTTAGCGGCCTGAGGGATTAGAACTACCTCGGTGTAAAAAAAATAAAAAATAAAAATAAAATAATAATAATAATAATAATAATAATAATAATAATAATAATAATAATAATAATAATAATAATAATAATAATAATAATAATAATAATAATAATAATAATAATAATAATAATAACTCCCTCTCCAGTGTATATTATATACCCTACTTAGATTCTAAGCAGCAAAACACTGTCTGGTGTCTGACTGTTTAACGCGCGTGCTGTATGCTTTGCTGGTAGTGACTTTAAGCACATCCTTACTTACTCACTTTATAACTTTCTAATTTCCTTTCAAACCACACAAGGAATTTAAAGAAAGATTTGCAGACTTCTTGCTTGCCGCACCTTTACTTCAGTTTGTTGTGAATCCGTTTCATGAATCCTGAAATCATTTCCAGGGCAGCTGTTTGTCAGAGGAACAATTTCAACTAGAGATTATAAAAATTCCAAGAAAGTATAGAACTTAATTTAAGCAGCAGGATAAGGGGCCGTCCATAAATGACGTCACGCGATTTTGGCCGATTTTTTACTCCCTCCCCCTCGTCACACGTCGTCACAAAAAGTAACACACACCCTAAAAATGACGTCACAAAGCTCTGATCCTCATTAAACTAAATTTCCATACAATTTTGATAATAAGGCATGTTTCAGCATGCAGTGCCAGATTTATCACTATAGTCACAGAATAGATAAAGCTTTATCTATTCTGTGCTATAGTTGACAAGTAAGATAAATGAAGAGAATATTGATAACGTTGTTGAGATTTCATGTTTCTTAAATATGCTGTTTTTATACACTGTAAGACAGTCTAAGTATCTACGATAATACAATACACTGTAGTTAACTATAGTATAAAATTACCAACAATCATAATATTTGATTCAAAACATTGTTGCAGCCCACACTTTCTTTGGATTTTCCTAAGGTGATCCATGACCTGAAAAAGGTTGGTGACCAGTTGTCTGTTTCCTGGTTGGCGAATATTATCATTATTGTTATTGTTATTATTATTATTATTATTATTATTATTATTATTATTATTATTATTATTATTATTATTATTATTATTATTATTATTATTATTATTATTAATATTATTATTATTATTATTATTATTATTATTATTATTATTATTATTATTATTATTATTATTATTATTATTATTATTGTTATTATTATAGCCTATTAATAGACAGCTCAAACAGTCGTACGTATACAGCTCTGTAAAATTCCTGAAGGGTTACCGAATTAAGAAAGCCGCTCTTATAGCGCGTGAATGATGAATCAAACAGGCGGACATACAGACAGGAAGTCAGACGGACAGAGACAACTAGACAAGCAGTTATACATGTAGACACGCAGAAAGGCGGACATACATCTAGGTAGACAGACTGCATGACAGAGCCCACAGAAAGACAGAGACAGTCAGACATATAGGCCTATATATACATGTAGGTACAGGGCCGTCCCAAGGATATCTGGGGCCCTACGCAGGTTTTATTTTGGGGTCCCACCCATTGGATATTGGAATACGCTATAAACGTTGTGCCAATTTTTCTTATGCACAGATTTTTTTTATTAGTTGGATTTTGGGGGCCCCTAACTTTCGGCGGAATCGCCGGGGCCCTACGCGGTTGAGTATTCAGCGTATGTCTAGGGACGGGCCTGTATAATAGGCAGACAGACAGGCAGAGTTGTTGATTGGAGTATAAGCTATAAGAGCTGGTGCGTGGAGGGCACCTATATAGAGTTTATGATAAGCCATCAGAGGAATGAACATTAGGGATCCTCATGAGTCTCAGAGCCGAGGTCTTGTCTGCGAAAAATCCTAAGATCCAATCGACAAGGAAATATTGCGTTGAAGAGCAGGATAGTGTAATGCTTCTGTTGCGGTGCAATTAAGATCTTATTCCGTGCATGTCATAGCAACGTCTGAGAATAAGAGCTTTAAGAGAGGCTACAAGTACACGTTAATTTGGCTGCTGAACCAACGAGCAGCACGAAACTGGCGTCTTAATCTGCACATGAGGAGATGAGAAAGTAAATGGCAGTGCCACTGCACAATCATGTAGCCGACGCAGCCTGCGTACTGTGCAGCCCTGAGCCCTCTGCATGTACAGAAGATACGCAGTGGCGGCGCCAGGATTTCAGGTTTGGGGGGCTAAAGCTCAACAATTTGTCCGGATGACCTTTTTTTGCTTTTACGGCTCATTTAAAACCTCCTCGCTGTGATTTTAGGGGCTGAGCCGCATTTAGGGGGGGCTAAGCACCCCTAGCCCCTGGCGCCGCCACTGAAGATACGTATACATCAAAGTTGTGTCCGTGCAGGAGTAGTAACGACGTGCATGCAGCAACCCTCTTGAGCTTATAGTGGAAAACGTGCTTTTCCAGGAGTTAAGATAAAGCTGAAGTTATACTCAAGGAGTCAACTGCGCTGCTTAACTCAAGAAATAATCTCTTAAGACTTAAATAGCAGGCTAGTAAATATAGGTGTCCCTATTTATATTAGCCGTATGATATCCCTCTATAGGGTTTTGCTTTCTTGCCTGCTTTGTTCTGGAAATTTCATTTGTATCTGCCTTGATCTATATAATGTGGTTACAATAAAAAAGATTTGATTTGATTTTTGATTTGATTTATAGTTGGACAATGATAATGACAATATTCACACGAACATGGCAGATGGAGGGACATACGTTACACCTATCATAAACGGTATATATAGGCCCTACAGCATATATAGGAACGCCCTTACGACATATACCCTTTCATAGGAAAGGGGCCAAGTGCGGTCGATAAAATATTGCAATAGTATAGCGACTAATAGCGTATAGCCTAAATATGCTATATACCTGGCTTTTAAGTGTCAATGAAATTGGAAAATTTTGGCAATTTCCTTGATTTTGTTTCACACTGCTGACGTCATTTACGTTTCGCAAATCCGCTTAAATGGTTTTATGTAGGCTAATGCTCTAATTATGTCTTGCATACATAGTGTAACCATTAGTATTTCATACAGAACGGTTCGAACTAGGGATGAGTCGATTGGCATTTTTGCCGATTTCCGATTCCGATTAGTTGGCGTGCTTTTTTCGCCGATTCCGATCCGATTAATGGGCAGTATATATTCACTTTTATTTGGTTCTAGGCGCTGTTTGTTACTAAAAAGCCCGACTTCCGCCATTTTGATGATGCTTCGACTCACAATTTCATTATTTTACATGAGCTTTCAATATTTAAGATTATATAATTATTACCGTAGGAGGTCGCCAAAGCAGGTTACTATTTTTTTTATTAATGATAAAAGGAATTGTTTTTGGTCAAAATATTACTTTTTTGTTATTCGGATTTTAAGGCCTCGGATTGCCGATTCCGATTAGTACCTATTAGTGCAAAATCCGGTCCGAACCGATTACCGAACGGATAACCGGCTCATCCCTAGTTCGAACTTCAACCGACAACAGTCAACAGACTCAACAGTCTCCTATAATAATATGACGCATAATGGCATATGATTTTCATTTCGCTGATTCACTTCATTTTCTCAGCTTTGAAACAATCTAACATACTTTATTATCGTTAACACAATGTCATAGCCTACTAACGTCATCTTGCAATGTGACCGTCGTGACTCGAGACGAAAACAACAATGTTAAAGGAGTTCATTAGTCAGTAATACTCAGTATACGGTCGTTTTGTCTGGAACTCTGGATGATTTTGAATAGGTCGAGGTCGGACACTACTAACTGCTGTTTATGTTAATAATTATATTCGTTTATTGAGAAAGACAACTCTAATTGGCACACCGCAATCAGTTACAATGTCAAAGAGTTTATAGAGAATAATAGGTGCTTGTTTTACTCATTACATTGTTGACCTTAATGTTCAAATGAGGAATGGACATAGTCATTGAACACAAGCATAGAGGACTCTAGGTATGAAGTTTTTATTGTCTTTGAGGGGCAGCTCAAACGGGTGCCGTCTGGGCCGAAGGTTGTAGCGTCTCTCGGCCACAGGAGGGAACAGGCCACGTAGAACGTGGAACTCGTTCTGGATTACTGCCCGCAGCAATCCGCCATCCGCCATGTTGAATAACTGCAGATAACAAGCAGCTCTGTTTGTTCAAGTAGCCGCCATCCACTTATGTAGCTGGTAATTAGGGGCCCTATTTAGTGGGACTAAGATCCCTTCTGGTCTCCCTATATTTTGTAACCGTTCAAACATTCATGTGTGAAACGTCAGCTTATTAATACTTGTTACATTCTGAATGTTTGGCTGGTTAGATAAAATGATGGTTATGGTTTCCAGGTTATGGTTATGGTTACGGTGGCTGGCAAGCGTAAGTAAAATAAGGAAGTAATGGAAGCGTGTTCACAACAACTACGTCTGTCTCCAAATTAAGCAGGAATATGAATGAGGCTAGATTAATAATTTTATTATCTCTGTGGGCCCCTGAGGGTCGTGGGCCCGTGTGCCAAGCTTGCACAACCTGCACACATGATAGGTACGCCACTGGCTATGATCCTTCTCTAGAATCTTTTCGTTCGGACTGATTTGCATGTCAGGCTTCAGCTGAGTAAGCTCCATCTGATTACATCCGGCAGACGAATGCCGACCAAAGAGGACTGAAAAGGAAACAAGGAAGACAGACAGACAGACATATTGAAAGACGCACTGATAGACCAACAAACAAGCAGGGCGTCCTTAGCAGGCACTGGTAGATATAAAAGCCGACTGAGAGACACACAGACGTGCGCCTATATGGACAGTCAGGCAAACATAAACACGCATACACACATACGGACAGACATAGGCCTACGTTCGCAGAGGCAGAAATAAGTGGTTTTGTGCCTTATCGTTCAAGACCTCTAGTCTCTACAAGGCTCATTATCATTTGCAACGGCGGCTTTCAACGGGGTCACGCGGGGTCATGCCCTGCAAATAAGATCAGAGCAAATTGACGGATGGAGACGAAGGGCAGAGAGCTCTAGGGAGGAGGGAAGGAGCGGGAAAGAGAAATGCTGGAAGAGACTCAAGAGAGGAAGGGATGCACATTGGGAGCGATGAAGCCTGAAGGAAGGCAGTAGGAAATCTTCTTCATCGCAGAAAGTGTCAGTTTATTCGTTTGGTTGTCATATTTCTCGTCTTATACTCTTATTAGCACACCACATCCCGCCTTTTCATAGCAACAACCGCTGTGGTGATGATTATAAAGACTATTACATCATCGTCATTCATCATCATCATCATCATCATCATCATCATCATCATCATCATCATCATCATCATCATCATCATCATCATCATCATCATCATCATCATCATCATCGTCATCGTCATCATCAACATCATCATCATCGCCATCGTCGTCGTCGTCGTCGTCATCATCATAATCATCATCATCTTGTTCTGTCCTCCTTATATTGTAAATAATAATAATAATAATAATAATAATAATAATAATAATAATAATAATAATAATAATAATAATAATAATAATAATAATAATAATAATAATAATAATAATAATAACATAGTTATATAACTTTCTTGGCAGCGCTGTTAGAAATAGAACTAAACAGAAGCGTGCTGCTTGCACTTGTGAGTGCTGCACTGCTGCTGGATCGAGGATCTCAAAGAGAGGCTATTACATCCTGGGGAGGATCGTGTGCACGCCATATCCTGCCTGATGGCTTCAGTTAAATACAATTAAAACCTAACTATGCAATACCAAAGCAGAACACGAAAATATCGCGCGGATAAACTTATAATAAGCTTATACCATGCATCCATTCAAATGAAACCGCCATAAATCACTGAGTTTGTGATTTATGATATAATCTATATTATTTATGTATAAATGATTAGTACAGTGTGAGACTGTGAGTGTATACAATACAACAACAGGCCATGGCATAACATTGGAAACCTGAGACAGTTAGGTTTTGGGACCCGTTTTTCATGAGCGTAACTTTGCCCCACAAAGTGCATGGTTGCGAATCAGGTGACCAATGCATACCCTCTGCTGTAGACTTTAATATTAGTCTAAGAGTAGGCCCTATAGAAGTGAGTAGTTAAAGTCGCAAAATTTAATATATATGTTATTCTCTCTCTGTCTCTCTCTCTCTGTTTGTGCGTTTGTTTGTGTGCGTGCGTGCGTGTGTGTGCGTGTGTGTGCGTGTGTGTGTGTGTGTTTGTGTGTGCGTGTGATAACCATCTACGTGAACCGTCTACGGCGGAGTGTCGACTTTCCCACCTCCGTGTCTTCCTAAAAGCCGGGCTCGCTTCAGACACTATAGTCACACTACGCCTCGCCTCTTCGCCTATTGGTCTGTGTATACAGGGTAAAAAAGTGGGACTGTCAAAGTTACGACTAGAGAGTGACATGGGGAATTTCCCCGCGGGAAACCCGCGGTAACCGCGGTAAATCCCGCGGTAATGGGGACAACAATTGCGGTAATACCGCGGTAATGGGGACAACAATTGCGGTAATACCGCGGTAATGGGGTTTACTCTCGCGGTAATACCGCGGTAATGGGGAATGAGCCGGCAAGAAACCCGGGTGATGTTAAGAACTTGAGAACTGATAAGGAGATTTTCTTATTTCCTGAAGCCTTCTAGTCAGAAATAGTCAAGACTTGGTTAATACAAACTGTCGATAAGATAATTACAGACTAATGAAGTCAGCAATACAAATAGATTTGTAAGCTAAAATATGTTATTTTAAAATTTTAATTGGTGTAAACTTTTGCGGTGAATGCGATGTCGTCCTGCGGGGATGGGGTGGGGATGGGGAGAAAACCTGCGGGGATGGGGACAAACCCTGCGGGATGGGGCGGGATGGGGAAGACTTACTTGTTGAGGGCGGGGATGGGGACGAGATTGTCTCCCCATGTCACTCTCTAGTTACGACTTAGACCATGCTGTTCTGACCCCAGATTTGAAACGGGCATGGATGAAAATGCAGCGCGTCTTATGACTCTGTACTATATATATAACGTCCGAAATAAAATAATAATCATGTTATGGTTATAGCAGCACACGATTTGCTAACATACAAGCCACTGATGATGGCTTACCATGCATTTAAGTTCCGTCACTCTTAAAAACAGCCTAATGTCTCGAAACAGCAAACACTAGGCTAGCCTATACCGAACTGAAACAATTACGTATATAGCCTATTGATGAATCAGTCAGAATAAAGCACGCATATCGTAATAGTAAACGTATAATTTAGTTCTCAAAGGGAACAGGCAGGAACTTCATGGTTCTATAATTTATAGGCCTGCTGAGCACTCAAGTGTATAGGGCTGATTATCATCAGGCTGTAACATGACATCCAGATTAAAGTTCATATTTTATCATGCAGTTGTAAAATTCATGCAAGTAGACCTATACATTCGTGTTTTCAACTCAGCACTCAGCAGGTCATTTCGTATCAAATGTTAAACTGTAGACTTATATAGCAATAAAGCTTAATTGTAGGGGTAACAAAGTTACAGCCTACCTGCAGTTGTGAAGTAGCAGAAATACACGCATGCATCACTGTCACCAGCCATTATTGTGTTCTTTTCAGCATAATTATTAAGTGCGGCACTGCAGTCATATATTCGGTATACCACAGTGGCGTAACGAAGGGGAGCAGAGGGGGGCAACTGCCCCCGGGCGCAGCACATGGGGGCGCAAAATTAGCTTTCAGTGGTACACAATATTATGAAAAGAACGATTAAAAGTCAACAAAAACATTAAAAAGGGGCGCAGTCATCAACTCTTGCCCCCGGGCGCTGAAAGCCTTCGTTACGCCACTGGTATACCACGCTTGGTCAATGGTCATACATGCAACGATTACGGACGGGGGAGGGGAGAGGTCACGGTCTCGGTGTAAGGAAGATTTTGGGCAAGTCGTCCGCACACACTCGTTATTGTTGACATGCATGCAGTATAATTTAGTTCACACGACCGCTGCATGGAAAGCAAAGGGAGTCCTGCGATGCACAGAGGCCCTCTGTATACAGCCTATATACAGGACCTAACATTCGTTATCTACCGGCTCAAGGACCTAAGATTAAGAAATTAGCGTCAAGTCTGCCTCCCATGCATGCACAATGGGACTTCAAACTTAAATGTTTCTTTTTCAGTATACTATAGAACTAAATCAACAAAACCGTTTTGTACAATCCCTGCAGCAATGAGTCTCCTCTGATCATGCCGATAACAGTCTTAGATAATGTCTATTTGAGTAGCCTTTTCGGTCCAGTCTGCATGCAGATGTATAAAACTCCGTGCATGCGTATACAGCCGACATTACTTCAAAAGGTGTATATAATTATCACACCTGTTGCGCAGTCATCTAGATTCCTGTGGACTTCAACAACGAAGTGCTTCAAATCAATTAACTTGCAAGTTGTCACTTGTCGCATCGTAACTCCAATCTCTGCCCCTTTTATTCACCCCATACATCACCCGCCATTCGTGGGTCTCGGGGGCGAGTCATTCAGCACACACCCACCCACCCACCCACCCACCCACACGCACACACGCACACACGCACGCACGCACACAGTTATAAGTACAATATACAATGTTTTTTATGGAGAACTGATTATTTATTCGCAGCAACTATATAACATATATAGTAGGCCTGTTATACGATCGCTTACTGCATGGGTTTTCAGCTTGACAACACCGAGGCATTAATGTTTACCACAGGCCCGACACACGCCGAGTCGCCGACCTCTTTCAAACATTGACTATAATATAGGCTTATGAACCTAATGGTGCTTGTGCAGAGATCAAACAAGTTTCCGCTGGGCCTTTTTAAATTTCTGCTGCCTATATACAGCATGCTATATATTAGTGTTGACTGTAGACCCAATCTGCACCAGTTCATTTATTTCATTCTTTTATTGAATCTAGTCCTAACGTCTTATAAGAAAAGAATGTATCAAAAGGCAGATCCGAAAGGACAAAAGTCTAGCTTTGTCGAGCCGCCTGTAGTCCTGCCATAACGCATATTATATAGCCTATACTCCGCATTTTTGCAGTATAGTTAATATCTCTACATATATATATCCGAGATGGATAGTTTTATGTCCATGCAATGCTACAATATGACAAATGCGGGTAAGCTAGGGAGTAATGTAAACTGATGCGTAATTGGTGAGCCAAAACATAGGCTATAAGTTATGTCAGATATCACTTCAGTTTGTTTCAGTTTTAGTATAGATACTTGTTTCATACGCTCTTTTCAGATTAAGCGCATATATCAACATATACACACACATTGGGGGGGTCCGGTGGCGCGTTGGATAACATCTGGCGAAGAGTGCGAGAGGTACCGAGTTCGAGCCCCCGTTGGGCGGATTTGCTTTGTAGGCTGCTATTAGCGCCGTTGTATTACAACAAGCTGTCTGTTCTGTTAGTAGTTAACTAGTTAAGATTGTTCAATTGCATAACATGTAAATGTACAGCGCAGTGCGTTTGTCAGGCGCTAAATTAAAGAAAAGATATTATTATTATTATTATTATAAATTTAGTGAATTCAGTTTGCAAAATTAATTTATTCAAAGCACGTAAACAGTATTTAATTCGATGTATATATATATAATGATTGTCACTGTATTATGATCATAAACAGAAGCTATATATACATGTATCAATTCACGTGATATTAAAAATGTAAACCCAAGTGATCGATTACCTTAAAACTAGATAAGTTAATCAACTTATTCAAACCGTAGAAGCGATGTCATGGGATCCAGCTTATAGTCAGTCAGTCAAAATCAAACTCTAAGTCGCATGAACGACATCTTTGTTGACCCATTTTTGCAGTGACGTTCAAAGCACACATTCCTTAATTCGATTCCAGTAAGGACCGTTACGTCACTTGTAGAGTAGTTGTATACACAATAGAATATAACTATCAGTTGACTTATATACTGCCAATTTGTGACCACCTGTGTTGACAAGTGTACAATCTTACAGTGATCGCTTATGCTAGTGCATGTATGTATTATATATTATTCAATAATTTATTAATTCTTTCTGAGAATTTATATAGAGCTCTTCGAGAGACCTATATACTGATATACCCTGCTCTTTCCTCACATAACCTTTTCCCTCAGAGTTGGTGATCTGGAACTTAGGCCTACTCTTGACTCTGAGCTTACTTTGTCTCAACATGGGAACTAAATTGCTCGGAGTTGTTATTATCAGCTTCGTAAGCTTCGAGTAGTCTCTCTGTCTCTCTGTCTCTCTGTCTCTCTGTCTCTCTGTTTGTCTCTCTGTCTGTCTCTGTCTCTCTGTCTCTCTGTCTCTCTGTCTCTCTGTCTCTCTGTCTGTCTGTCTCTCTCTGTCTGTCTGTCTGTCTCTGTCTCTCTGTCTCTCTCTCTCATCTCTCTCTCTGTCTCTCTCTGTCTCTGTCTGTCTCTGTCTCATTGTCTGTTCCTGTACTTTCTGTCTCTGTGTGTACACACACAGGGAAGTAGACAGAGAGTATTGCAGAGTTTTAAGAAAGACAGACGGTATGAGAGTCAGAGTGTTCTCAATTTTTCTGTCTCAGTCTCTCCATCTATCTCTCTGTCTCTCTGTCTCTCTCTGTCTGTCTGTCTCTCTGTCTCTCTGTCTGTGTCTGTCTGTCTGTCTGTCTGCCTGCCTGTCTGTCTGTCTGTCTGTCTGTCTGTCTCTCTGTCTGTCGCTCTGTCTGTCTCTCATACGCATCACGATAGCCTTCGACGAAAATCCAGTCAAAATCGCCGAAAAACGAAGTAAAGTGATTTCAGGTCTACGTACAAACTAAACATATGCAATTTAAAAATGTTATGTGTACACATTATATCCAAACAATACGACTGAATACACTTAGAAACCGCCGCCAAAATGCACATACTAGTGACCGAATACTCCATACTTCCCTCAAGGGGGATACTCATGTATGGGGGATACTCTATTTCGTGACACCGGCCCTGCGAGCAGCCGAGCGTAGAACTCGATCTACAGTAGTCACCCCAGAACCCAAGGAAGGAAGGCCAGCAAGTAGTGAGCAACAGAGGTCAATTCGATTAGTAAAGAAGGCGTGAACAAGGACCGTTCACAACCGCATCGTGAGAACAGAGACAGACAGACAGACAGGCTAACTGACAGACAAAGAAGCGGCTGAAACAGACGAACAGAAAGAGAGACAGAAAGAGAGATAAGATCAGAGAGAAGAGAGAGAGAGAGAGAAGAAGACAGAGACAGAACAAGAGAGAGAGAGGTATCTCTACCTCTATCTCTGTCTCTCTGTCTCTCTGTCTCTGTGTGTGTGTGTACACACGAGACAGAAATGAGGCTAAGCTGAAAGAAGAGAGAGAAGACAGAGCAGTGAACAGAGAGACAGACAGAGAGAGACAGAGAGACGAGAGACAGACAGAGACAGAGAGAGAGACAGACAGAGAGAGACAAGACAGACAGACAGGCAGGCAGACAGACAGACAGACAGACAGACAGACAGACGGAATACGGTAAGCCATAAATTCTTTTTCACGAAATTCCGGTTTCAGTTCAATTTCATGTTCAACCAATGTACATAGTCCAGGCTTTTCAGAAAATCGATCAGAATATTTGTTCAATACTTCCAGCAATTGTTTTTGTTGAGTCAATGTTAAATGGTTAATCTGATCGGGATCAAGATTCAGTGAGTTCTTTTCATCTTGCAAGTCATTCTTTGTCAGCAGTTCAACTACTGAACCAAAGTCTTCATCTTCTTCAACGATTAATCCACAACTCATTGCTCTTGTAATGTACTTTCTGATTTTATTTGCGTGAATTATCTTTCGACAATCGTCACCCATAATCAATCAAATAAGAGTACTTTGATCTTCGTTGTATGACAGTACATGGACCATGCCATCGCGAAATCAGTTTATTCGTTGAAGTCGGATATAACACAATGACTTTTTCACCCGGTTCAAATTCTTTATGTTTCGCTCTTTTGTTGTATTGATTCGTATACTGTAATTGCTTCTCTCGTGAATATGATTCTGCAAATAGTAATGCTTTTTCCATATTTGCTTTCATGTCTTTCAAGTACTTTTCTGGTTGGATTCCAACATGAGGTGGTAAATTAATTTCTCTTGTCCAACTTTCTTTTAAAATTGCCAATGGTCCACGTGGAATCTTTCCATACACCAACATATAAGGAGCAATTCCTGTAGTTGTATTCGGTACTTCTCGCAATGCCCACACTGTAAACTTGGAATTACTTTGTGCCATTGCCTTGGATTGTCAACAATTACATGATGGATCATTTTCTTGAATGTTTGGTTCCATCTTTCTACTAATCCAGCTGCCTCTGGATGACCTGGCGTATCAAATCTTGGACTACACCCCATTAAATTCAGAAATTCTCTTGTCAGACTCGCAGTAAAATTTGTTCCTTGGTCACTTGTGATCACTGAAGGTACACCAACGTTCATAAACAACTCCATCAAAGCATCACACACAGCTTTCGCAGTTAATGATTTCAACAGAAACACTGTAGGCCATCTGGTGCAAGAATCGACAATACATAAACAGTACTTGTGACCTGCAGCAGATGCTGGCTCGATTGGTCCTACACAATCCATTGTAATTCTTCTAAACGCCACATCTTCTCTTGGAATTGGAGTGATAGGAACCCTGTCCATCACCAAACTTCTTGCCTTTAACTGACATTTCTCACATGATTTGCAAAATTTCACTATATCTCTTCTCATCTTTGGCCAGGTAAAAGACAACTTTATTCGTTCTCTAGTTTTCTCTTCTCCAAGATGTCCTCCAAATACTGATTCGTGAGCCAACTCCATCACTTTCATTCGTCGCTCTTTTGGTAACACCAATTGATATATCGTTTGCTCTAATATTCGATATCTCTTGTACAGTAAGCCATTTACCACGCAGAATTCAGATTCTTTATCTGGCGCTAAATTCCACCATGCTTTCAATGATTCGTCTTGTCTCTGCTGTTCTTCGAATTTCTTTGCGTCTGCAATCTGCATCTGTTGTTCTTCGTCTTTCTCATTTTCTTGAAAGAAATCTGCTATCTCCACATCACATTCATTATCCTCTTTCGTTTCATTTAGATTACCATTCTTGCATGCAGCCATCTCTTGTTCACTCATTTCTGCTGTTATTCCATCTGGCATTAAACTTTGTTGATCATCACTTTCGTTTTCCTCCTCACTTGAACTTTCAGTTTCACTTTCCTCTTCGACATCTACCACTTTCTTTCGCTGACTCTGCAATCTCGTCGTTACATTCGCTTGCACATCTCCTTGTATCATTTTCACT
This sequence comes from Aporrectodea caliginosa, assembly GCA_020284085.1. NCBI lineage: Eukaryota > Metazoa > Annelida > Clitellata > Crassiclitellata > Lumbricidae > Aporrectodea > Aporrectodea caliginosa. The sequence continues at coordinate 1,593,129 of JACEVL010000154.1, read as the reverse complement.
TGTGGCACGGCTTTAAGTTCTGCAATGATTTCTGGATGCAACAAGAATCTTTCTGTGCTTCCCATTTTCGCAATACTAGCACACATCAATGTTACATAAGGTGTAAGTGAACATTTGACTTTATGCGGAATTACCTCTTCTTCCACATCGTTACAACACAGCCTTACATCAACTTTCACTAACTTTGCAGGAATGGCATCTCCTGCCACGCATTGTAAGTTCACTTTTCCAATCTGCTCCACCTTCATGCCTTCCAGTAATTCTTCACTAATCACCGGAACCTCTGCTCCAGAATCAATAAGTGCTTTTACTTTTACTGGTTCTTTTCCTGCTGTTCCACGAATCTCTACCTCGACGTACTGCAATACCACTTTCTTCAATGCTGTACTTTCATCTCTTCCAACCATTTCTTTCTGCATTCCATTGTGCAATAGAATTTCTTTCTGAATATCAGGTGAAAGGTGACATTTCATCACTGACTTTACTTCAGTTTCATTATTCTGATGTTCTGTGGCTTGACTTTCAGAATTACCAACCACTTGAATTCGATTCACCCTCGAATTTTCTTGTTTTCCATAATTTGAGGCTGTAACAGGAACTGGACAGAATTTCATCAAATGCCTGTCTGATCCGCAGTTGTGACAACGTTTCACCACTGCACCTCGTTGTTCGATGCTTTCTTTTCTTTTATATGGAGTAAACGATGCATTGCCTTCTCTCGCGACAAACCTTGGTGGTGACTTGTTATATACCGGACGTTGTCTGGCCATCATCGACTCTCTATTCTCGTGAACAACCGGAGAATTTGGTTTCACTTCTGCACCTCTGAACTGATTTCCTGTTTCTTGATTGCTCTTCCAATGAAAACCAAAATTTGGAGTGAACTGTTGATTTCTTTTTACATTGGGTACAAAACCAAAACTTGTCTTATTCGGAATTGCCAAACCAATTCTATTATTCACATGAATGTCCGCTAGGTCTGCCACAACACTAGCTTCGTAACAATCAGTTCCTTCCTTCGACAACACAAACTGTAGTGGACCTGGTGGTAGTGATTCTTTCAACTTATCCGCCACTAACAAATCAAACAGCTTCTCAAAATTCTTTTCCACTTTGCGACTTTTCACATAATAGTTCAGCAAGTTCTTCAGCCTAGCTGTAAACATTGTATATGTTTCTTCAGCTGTCTTCTTCGCATCAATAAACTTCGATCTGTACTCTCTCGGTGTCAACTTGAATTCTTTTAACAAGTGCTGTTTCACGATCTCATAATCGTCTAAATCAGCGAATGACAATCTGTTTAGAACAGTTCTAGCTTTCGGAGTCATCAATGGCAATAGTAACTTCACCCAGTATTGTTCTTGCACGTTGAAACTACGAAACGCATTCTCAACCGTTTCGAAATATAATGGCACCTCCATCATATCGTCTGGCATTTTAGGTAACACGTGTTTCATGGCATCACCAATTTTCTTTATTTTCGAAACCATCGTTTCACTTTCTTCCTGTTTCCTTTTCTGTTCTTCTCGTTCTTCTTGCCTTCTTTGTTCTTGTGCTTCTCTATTTTGTTTCTCCTCTTTGAGTTGTGCTTCTTTTAATGCTATTTTTTGTTGTTCCAACTTTAAACGTTCTTGTCTTTCCGCTTCCGCCCTCTCCATGCTTTCTTTCTGTAATTTCAGTTCTTCTTGTCTAACCTCTTCTGCTCGCTCCAACTCTGAAATTCGTACTTTTTCCTTTTCTTCTTCACGTAGTCTCTTCTCTTCAATCTGTTGCTGACGTATCTCTTCGTCACTTTTCCGCGCCCTTTCAAATTCAATCATCTGCTCTAATCTTCTCCTTTCAGCATCTTCTCTATCTCTTCTCAATTGCTCTAATTGAATCTCAAATTGCTGCTTTTGTAACTCAAGTTCTGCCACACGAACTTGCTCTGCTTTCTCTTCTTTCTCTCTCTGAAGACGTTCTGCCTTCTCTTCTTTCTCTCTCTGAAGACGTAATTCTTCCTGTCTTGCATTCTCTGCTTTCTCTTCTTTCTCTCTGAAGACGTAATTCTTCCTGTCTTGCATTCTCTGCTTTCTCTTCTTTCTCTCTTTGAAGTCGTTCTGCCTTCTTTTTCTCTCTCTGAAGACGTAATTCTTCCTGTCGTACATTTTTCTGCTTTCTTCTTCTCTCTTTGAAGACGTAATTCTTCCTGTCGCATTTCTTTCTCTTCTTGTCTTCGTTTCTCCTCTCTTTCTTTCTCTTCTTGTCTTGTCATCATCATCCATTGCATCATCGTCTCCATAGACATAGGCCCAGGCGGTTTCTCAGTAACCTTTTCCACAGCACCACCGACAGCACCTTCTTCTTCTTCTGCTTCTTCTTTAAGCCAGACTTCAGCTAGCGCTTCTAGCATGTCTTCACGTGACATATCTTTCAGCTTTTCTTCTTCAAAACCAGCCTTTAACAAGCGCTGCTTTAATCTTTCAGAAGACATCTTCTTCAGTTCTGCTTGTTTCTTGACACTTAGTTTCTCCATCTTACTTCTTTACTTCAGTGCTGTCCTTTCTGGAAAACACGAATTTTCTTTTGTGTTTGAAGTATTGGGGATTGTTCTTTGTTTGATAACAACCAACTTTTATACCTTTGTCGTTGAGGCTTTCGTTGTCGTAGATTTACCAATGATTTGAATGCGTATTCACCAGTCGACGTTGTTTCGAATCCCAGACGTTGTTTCGAATTCCAGACGTTGTTTCGAATCCCAGACGTTGTTTCGAATTCCAGACGTTGTTTCGAATTCCACCGCTGCTGCCACCAATTATGTCACCAACTCTTTTCTTTCTTAGTTGTGACCTACCTCAAGAACTTTCCTTATCTCTACATATAAATTGCTCAACGACTTCTAACTGTTTAAGAATTAAATTGACACAGTTCTTTGAATGTTTCTTTCTTTCTTCAAACACAGTTTAATAACAAACAACTCAACTCTTGCCTGTACTAACTGTATTGTTCAACTGTCAGCAGTTACTACACTGTATTGTTCAAATTCACTGTCATCAGCAGTTTCTAAGTTTGGCGCGCTAACTGCACGTGTAAAAAGAATCTACCGTCAGCCAATGTTTAGGCTACTTTAGGCCAAGCGCACGAGCCGACAGCGCAACTAAGGCCTAACTAAAACGCTTAACAATCGATACACATTATATATATATCAACCTAAAGAACACCTGTGCTCATTATATTGCAAAACACTATGTTTGAAGGACGATCAAGTTTATTACCACCAAATGTAGAAGGGACAACTTATACTAATCTGATTACAAAAATATTCCAGGGTGCCGTATATTGCAATATCAATTATTGTTTCAGGCATTTTAAATCAAATAACATTTGTATATTTACGTAGTAAAGTATTTTGATCTAACCTGCTCATGTTATTGTGTGTCCGCAATCAAACATGTCTGGGACATGATATTTAACCGAATTGAAAGAATGACCCATATATAGGTTGCTCAGGACAGATTATTGGCTCAAATGCAAATGTATATATTTTTACTGTTAATTAAATTGACCTTTCAATTCAAAAGAAGTTGGTTTAGAGCATAGTAGTTTTGAAATATAATTTCAAAGGAATTGTCTTTACCTACGAAAATGTTTTACGATAAAGAACTTCACTAGAAGCGCGGTTTTGATCGGCGACATAATGAATAGCACGCGGTAATTAGCCGCGCGGTTTTGTGAACGCGGTATTTAACGGCGCGGTTTTGGACGCGCGGTTTTGATAGTAAACCTATGTCAATAGAAGTCTATGATGGAAACTCTAAAACTGAAATAGCTTAAGTATTCTTTGCCGCCGTTGCGTCCAAGATTTTGTGGAAATAAATACAAAATAGTGTGTCGTCGATTACTTCGCGAAACTAGCCTATTTCAGTTGTTTACGAATCAATGATAATTTATATAGGCCTAGGCAAAGAAAGAAATAAATAACAATGAGGCATTGAAGACATTGAAGATTTCTTCGGAAATAAATCTGACGGAAAACGCATAAGGCAGAATGACATGACTGTTAATGCCGACGTTGGTGTAGTTCTGAACGATAACAATGCTAGCGATTTGGAGGATGTAAACGATGTTTCTATAAATGTTGAAAACGTGGAAGTCTTGCAAGACAATGCTGCGGATGATGTTCTTGTCTGATCTAGCATTCCTGTCCGTTCACAAGGACAGAGCGAAGAAGATGAACCTTGACGCCGTTGTAGATAAATTTGTTCAAAAATATCCCAACTAAGTCTTACAGAATTTCGCCGGTCGCCGGTATGTTGAACGGTCAAACTAGACACGAAAGGGTTATGTTATATAGACAGAGGTCTGGTTGACTGTTTCTGTAATGCCGTGCGTCTTATTAGCATACATGTTCTGAGTAGCTGATCAGTACTTCCAAGTCTTTTAAGATTAGTATAGTAACTAAAGTTTAACGTTTTATTGCTGAATTCTTTTAAATTTGAATATGCTACAACAATTGGGCTATAAGCGTTCAATAATAATTTTCTTCGTTATATATATTTAGGTATATATATTATATAGCTATACATGTATTATATATAGCATTAATTAATTCGACCTGCTGAATAACTGTCATGACCCTGACGTGACCTGCTGAAACTGTATATCTGCATTGCACCGCCACTGAAAATTAGTGAGAAGTAAACAAGTGTAGGCCTATCAGGTAGTCTACTATTTCCAGTAAACTCTCACCCTAAACCATCTGTAATGCAATAATTAATGCAGTCTGTGGGCATTGACATAGCGCTACCGGTTTAATCTAATATAAAACTTCAATAGCATCGTTTCCCTAATGTGAATCGCTACCAAAACTCATAATCCATTGCAAAACCCAAATCGTATGCAATCTGATAGTTTAGAAAAATCAGATACTAACTTGAACTGTGTGTGCGAGTTGAACGATAGGCCTAGATATCTTAGGAAAAAGCGTGAATGACATCAAAGAATTGACTGAACGAATTGAACTTGGCAGCGAATTGCAAATTTGTTGGACCAGCGATCGATAAAGCGAGACAGCCCAAACACATTGACATGCGTGGCATAGGCCTACAGCCGCCCTACACTGTATAGAGTCACAGAGTCCATTGGTGTATTTTGCCGGCGTTGAGCATGAAACAGAAATAGGTCGGCTGGTTAAGATGCTGTTTTTTGTGGATAGCATGGCGGATTTTATGTGGATTCTTTAATCAATCAATCAATCAATCAATCAATTGACAGAACGAATGCAGTTGTGCGCTATATGCTAAATTTAGGGTCTTTGTTAAGGCACTGGCAAGACAGTTTTCAACTATTTGTAGTTTGTGCAAATTTCCCTTAGTGATACGATGAGAACTAGTCAACTAGCCAGTAGTGAAATCTGCAGGAAAACAAGGTATTAGCCAATGAAATTAAGACACTATGAGTAAAAGATTAAAAAATTCAGAGATCTGAGGGGATCTGATTCTACATTATATTCTGTATGTGAAATTGAGCCGCTGATTATAGCTTAAAATGACATGATTGAATCAGGCATGTCGCTGAAACTGAGCGCGAATTCAGAATGGTTAACAAAGAAGCCTCCTAACTGCACAGACGTGAGAAAATCAAATTCGCAGCGTTGTTGACTTGCGCCCAGAAGAAGAAATTCTGTTTTAGAAGACGTCAGAACAAGTTTATTACTAGCCATCCAAGACTTACATTGCGAAAAACATTAGTTAGGCCTACCAATTGGTAATTGATTGTTCAACGCAGTTTGCATGAAACATGTTCAAGATCTTTATGCAGTGACTTTTAGGCTATAGTCTCCAGTGGTTCTTCCACATAATAAACTACCAGAGCCGTTTTAAGGAGTTTTGGGGCCCTTACATTAGACCTTAGTCCTTCCTCGCGCTGGCAGCGCATCGGGCGACACAGCCTCTCCACGTTATCCTGTCTTCCGCGGCCAGCATAGCATCGTCCCACGTCCCACGTCATTCCGCCGCCTTCCAGATCCTGAGTGATCGTGCTTCTCCAAGTCTTTCTGGGTCTTCCTCGCCCTCTTCTCCATCCCGACGGAGTCCAATCCAGTGCCTGCCTTAGCGTTCTCTCCTCTCCCGATCTATGTATGTGCCCCAACCAACGTAACCGCATCTTCTTCAGCATGTCTTCCTAGGCACAATTAAACGTAATCCGATTTCCGCCTCAATCTCTCATACACATACTTTGCATTAATGCATTGCATGTGCATATGTGGCATTTTGTTAAATTTATTGATATAGGCCTAGTACAAAATTGCTAACACCATGGGCGTCAGGAGGAATTTTTTAGGGAAAACATTTTAAGGGGGTTCAAAGTTTTGAATTGTTGGGACGCCGAGGGACTAACAAGAGTACCGAAGGCAAATTTCTCTTGTAGTACAAAGATTGCTGTGTTAGCAATGGGCGCCCCGAGGGGGCAAAGGAGCATTTGTCCCCCTGGATTTTGAAAATATTTAAAAAAATAATTATCATCTCAGTTTTTAACAATAAGTGGCTATGATTTTTCCACATTTTTTTAATCCAAAGTAGTCAAGATAATCTGAACAATAAAATATATATATATTATATAAACATTGATAGCCTACAGTTTTGTGTTTCAAAGAAACGTTCAGATATAGCTGAAAACGGATCCCAGAACGCTAAAAGCATGCAGGCTCCATATGAGTTAGCATCCTTCTTAGTCCCTCGTGCCAACACATTGTTGCACGAGGGACTAACAAGGGTGCCGAAAGCTACCTATCACAGTGCTCGATTCCGCGATTGGGGGTCTGGCGCGGATCCCAACAGCCGCCATGACTTTTGAAAGCATTTGAAATGATATGGAGCCTGTGTTTAGCGTTCTCGGATCCGTTTTCAGCTATATCTGAACGTTTATTTCAAACACATAACTGTTTCAATGTTTTTATGTATTTTTAATTTTTCAGATTATCTTGACTAGTTTGGATAAAAATAAAACTGGAAAAAATCATAGCCATTCATTGTTAAAAACTAAGATGATAATTAATTTTTTTAAATATTTGCAAAATCCAGGGGGACAAATGCCCTTTTGGCCCCTCCGGCCGCCCATGGCTAACATAGCAATCTGTGTACTACAAGATAAATTTGATAACGCTTTGTTATAATTTAAAATTTTAAACAATTTAGAAAATGACTAGATTATAGGACTCAGAGAGATTTCTTTATTAAAAATTCATAATATTAACATGCCACGAGACCCAAAACATAAAAAATTCTTTGATAGCGTAATTAGCGTTGTAGAAAGCAGCTGCATGAAAACAGAAAATACAGGGTGGCGCAAAATAAACCGGACTATTATGGTATTGGTTTGGCATTTAATATAACATTGAATGAACTGTAAAATTTCAGAATTTTCTGAATGCGTAAGAAATTTCAGTCAAAGTGATGTTCAATATGTCCTCCGTTTGCTGCGATAACCAATGATAATCGCTTGCGAAACTGTCCAATAGCCCGGTTGATAGTGTCCTCGCTGATTTCGTCCCAGCATGCGGTCAGAACTTCTTTCAAATGTTCAATATCTCGAATTCTCTGCCTGTAGACAAGCTGCTGAAGCATTTCCCAGATGGAATAGTCTTCGGGATTCAAGTCCGGATTGTTCGATGGCCAATTTTCTTGTTCAATAAAGTCTGGAACGTGAGCAGTGAGAAAAGCAACTGTTTTTTGTGAACGATGAGCAGGTGCTCCATCCTGCTGGAAAGTGAAATTGTGACCAGAGTGAGCTATAATGTCTGGCAGTAATCCTTGATGTAGGACGACGTCACAGTCACAGTAATAGGAACTGTTAACTTTTGCTCCTCGTTCAACGAAAACTAATGACGATTTCCCCAGCTGCGACACGGCAACCGAAACCATGATGCTCTGTGAGAAGTGCTTCCGACCTTTCAGCAAGCGTTCTGAAGGAATGTCTCGTTTCACAGCTACGTTGGCGTACACTCGATCATTCTGTGAATTGGTTGGTGTTTGGACTGTAAAGATCTTTTCATCCGTAAACCATGTTCTAGCCAATTTAGCCAATTTAGTTACGGTTAGTCGTCGAGACAGACGTTTGCAGGCGGCAAGCGGTTTCACTCTGTCAGCGTGTGCTAGCAGCTGCACCTCGCGTCGCCGAAACACTTTAAGCTGTAAGTCAAATTTAGCAATAGTTTACGCTGAACAGTTCTACGAGATATACCAGTTTGACGTTCAATTTCTCTCGGAGATTTGCTTGTTCCCGGTTGGCCTTCTTGACTTGAAATCAGTTCCTCGACCTTCGCTACGTTATCAGCCGTACGAACCGATCGCGGTCGACCGCTACCCTGTTTTCTTTTAGTGTCGCCAGTTTCGTCGATCTTTTTAATCAAATCATTCAACGTACTTCGCTTCCATTGTCGTTGTGGGAATTCTCTAATCATTCGAAGCGAACCCCATCCTTTTTCGAGTCTTAACGCACGAATTAACGATTTATCATCAATTGTCAACAGACGCTTCGCCATGACGGTACAAAGAATAGTTAACGCCATAGAATATTTGACGTCATTTTTATTTTATGTAGCGTTCTCATTTTTCTGTGTCATTTCTGTCTAATGATAGTTTTAAGGCGATAATTACTTTGATTATTCAAGCGATGCAATTGCAAAAACTAATAGTCCGGTTTATTTTGCGCCACCCTGTATATAATTAAGCTGCGCGGACAGAGTGTGCCATGCTCTAAAATTTTCCTTTTATTTCACTTCTCTAACGCTCTGCGGAGACTGCACTTATTGCCAATAGGCCTAGTTAAAGTTAACTAAAAATGCAGACTTTTGCTTAATATTGTTCTTTCTTGGCAGAATTGTTAGAACTTATAATATTTTTGAGTAAAAATACTCTTAGGCTACTGTTATTACATCGTCGCGATGTAGTTTTGCTTTTGGGACGCCGCGGGGCCCCCTGTTGCGCGGGGCCCTAGGCACGTGCCGCGCGTGCCTAGCTGACTTTCAGCTAGAGCTAAAACGGCACTGTAAACTACCACTTAAACCACTTAAAAACCTTGTCCTCTGACGTTCTATTACGTTATATTGCGCTGTCATTGTGACAGCGCTGGTACTGGTACTGGTACTACTACTACTACTACTACTACTAGCATATTAGTGTATGGGCACAGAGTTGCAACCTCAAGCTTAACTCAAGCAAATCCTGTGAGATAATTTTCACGCGTCCCCGGGGTACCATCGGTATGTTCCCCCCTCCTCTAAAAGGTATCGCAAGAGTGCAAACCCTAAATATTCTTGGTGTTGAGCTTACAGCGAAATTTGGGTTCTCCAGTCACATTAAACGTCTGACCATAAAAGCAAGGCAGTCCTTTTATGCACTTCGGATCCTGAGGTCGCATGGGCTCTCGGGGGACAGTTTATTTGATGTAGTTCGTGCCACTACGGTTGGTATGATGCTGTATTGCTTGCCTGTGTGGTGGGGCTTTGCGAGAGTGCAGGAACGGGAGGCCCTTGAGGGAATTATCCGAAGGTTGGTACGCCAGAGGTACTTACCTCCATCTTCTCCCTCATTTGAGACTCTCTGCAGCAATGCGGATACTACACTATTTGCCTGTATTCTGCACAATCCTTATCATGTATTGCATAAATTGTTGCCGCCGATCAAGCAATCGCACTACTCCCTGCGGCCACGGTCCCATAACCGTGAGCTTCCCATGTTTGACAACCTGTCTCAGAAATGCTTCCTTGCCCGGATGCTATACAAATAAACTATGTTTTCCCTAGATCTGTCTATTTAAACCCTTCATTTTCCCCTATGACTAGCTCTAGCTCTTCTTCCTCTGTACAATAAAGCCTCTCATTCAATTCTATGGTTGTATATATAAATTTTGTTTATTTGTTTGAATGTATTAATCTTGCTATGTACACTGTACAGTGCTGTGGGTTTGCTAGTGCTTATCTATAAAGGAAATACTTACTTACTTACTTACTTATTTACTTACTTACTTACTTACTTACTTACTTACTTACTTACTTACTTACTTACTTACTGCTGCTGCTGCTGCTGCTGCTGCTGCTGCTGCTGCTGCTGCTACTACTACTACTACTACTACTACTACTACTACTACTACTACTACTACTACTACACCTTCATCCGCCACAAAAATTTCAGTGCAAAACAACCTACTGGCAATTATTTCCAGCGAGCGCTTGGAGTGCCTTGTCAGTGCTCTAAGTCTGCATTGTGAAGCGTGTCCTGCTTTTACGCCCTGTCAACGCTTTGGCACGTCCTGTTGTACGAAAACTTTCATCCAGTCCGAGACCTCCCTATCCCGCCTTCTCACCAAGAGAACCTAAAGAAGCGTCATATCTGGCTAAATCGAGCTTCGGTGAACATTTTACAACTCGGCTAATTGTCTTTCAGCTAGAGCTAATTCACATTAACAATTGGCTATTTAGCATCGAGGCAACAAATATCTAATTTATGTAATTCCTTACGAACAACGCTTCGGTTAGTGATGATGACCATTTTGATGTACATTGGCTGACCGAGGTCGACCCTCCACCAGTTAGGTCCTCCTGCAGTGTCTGTGTTATGAGAGCAGGAACCATCATAAAACTCCGAGCTGTAGTTTCCGTCTACGGCTCGGTCAGCTACACAGAGCCCTGCGATACTGTTGCTCAAGGTTGAACTTTGAGTGGCAGGTCGATGAACAGCAACGTTCATCTCTGCGATAACTGTGTAATAATAAAAGCATCCAATACTTAAACACAATCATATAATAACGGTTGTCTAGCTGACATACGGATAGATCTAATTAAATTCAATTCAATTCAATTTATTGTTCCCAACATAAAGCAACATAACAAATATAAACGATTGCACACAACTCTATCATGATTAAAGGGTACATCATATTTAAGCAGTGAAGGAGATTAATGTGCATAGTGCCTTTTAAGTGGAACCTATAATCAGAGGAGCAACGGTATTTATGTTAGCCTGAGTGATTTTTGAAATTCATCAGAACAACAAGTTCATCAATAAGCAAGATGTATAATTCATATGCAATAATAATAATAATAATAATAATAATAATAATAATAATAATAATAATAATAATAATAATAATAATAATAATAATAATAATAATATTTAATAATAATAATAATAATAATAATAATAATAATAATAATAATAATAATAATAATAATAATAATAATAATAATTCTTCCTTTATTGAAACAATCCGGTTGACACATCGCAACCGGTACAGTTTACAGTTATGCAATTAAAACAATTCACAAGAACGCAAATGACAGAAGACATAAATCTTAACTACTAACAGAACAGACAGCCTGCAATACACGGCGCTAACAGCAGCCTACAAAGCATGTCTCTCCTACGGGGCTCGAACTCGGTACCTCTCGGTCTCTACGCCAGATGTTATCCAATGCGCTATCGGGCTCCCCAAATCATGTATTTAGATTACATTAAGTCACGTCTGGCAGGCACCTTCACACGCGCAGTGCTCAACCAACGGATTCATATCGAAAGTTGGCGGTTGATTTCATGCTCACTGTTTGCTCAGTGTTCATGAACAGCTATTAAAAAGAATCACTTAATCGGATGGTGGGCAGACTTTGAACTGGAAACTTTTGTTCGCCGTCTATACACTGAAATGTTTATTTCGATGAACGAAGGGCTTTGTAGAGGTGTCGATCGGAAATAATGGCGAGATTCTATGACGAACGCTATTCTAGAGAGCCTGCATGAATCTCGTAAGATATGCCGAGGTTGCGTCTGCTGTCCTTAACAGGAAACTGCTAGACGACGACTGCGTAGTATACTCTAAGGCATCCACGGGTTTTCAAACTGTGGTACGCGTACCCCTGGGGGTACGCCAGGTGTCGCTAAGGGGTACGCGTAAAATTTAAAAAAATAAAATTTTCTATAAGTTTATGGACTTCATGTTCATCGCTCTTTCACTAGCCATTCTACGTCCACCGTTCGCTTATTTTTCTGTACATTTCTATGAGTTTATGCCATCGGATGTAGTGTTGCCGGCTGATTTTTCAGTCCAGGGAAGAGACCAATTTGTTGAACTATCATGTTATGGTGGATTGAAGAACGAATTCAAGAAAGACATGTGTGAATTTTGGCTGAAACGAAGAGCTGAATATGGATTAATTTCTGACCGAGCTTTAAAATTTTTGATTCCTTTCAGCATGTCATATCTGTGTGAAACAGGTTTTTCAGCTATGCTTGCGATAAAAAAACAAATACCGGTACAGAACAAAGCTTGAACTCGAACCAAATTATTTTGCGTTTGAAATGGACAAATATTAAACCAGATAGGCCTATTGAAATCTGTGCTTGTCAAAATAAGCCCACCGCTCACATTAACACTTTCTAATAGTGATTTTATTTTTCCTTTTTGTTGATATGACTACATTCTTAAGTTAAAATTATATTACTTTTACTTTAAATTTTATACCTATGACTAATACCCGGTTTGCACCAATGATTAAAAGGAGTTGTTAATTGCAAGGGGACTTCACGCTCGCATGTTGTTTTTTTTATCTGACCTTGGGGGTACGCCAAAATTCATTTTTTTAACCTGGGGGTACAATAAAAATAAAGTTTGAAAACCGCTGCAGTCTATGCGAAGAAGTTAAAGTCGTCGGGACAAACGATCTTCGTCGACCATCGTTGTTCCTCAACATCGACTCAACGCGGTCCAGGAACTCCCAAAACGACGTCAACTGCCATCTCTGGATGGGATTACTTTGGTTGGTTCTTAAATATAGCAAGAATTAGCTCTGTGTGTAAGTGGAGAACGCAGATGTTACTCATCTAGTTTGTGAGCTTCCCTTGCATCCTGGAGAATTTGATTTTAACGTCTTTCACGCCAACCTAGATAAGCAGTGTTTACACAGGCAGAGATTTTCTGAGGTACTTATAAGGTTCACTCTTGAATGTCTACATATCTCACTAACCAGCTTTAAATATTTGTAAGTATGAAGTTTTACTTAACTTGTTAGTCTTCAGTATAATGTTATTTTGTTAGCAATTATGGAGAAAGTTAAAATGATTTGCATACCATGTCCAGTAAGAAAGATGGCAACCAGAAATTGGCCACATGCGTGAGCTCCGATCATATTGCTCTCATATAACACTCTGCAAATCCTGAACAATTTTGACATATACATTTAAAACGGTCCTCTTTAAGTAGCATTCTCTTGCGCCGCAATCGTAGGCGACATTGTTGAACTGTCGATCGATTGTACACCGCGTCTATTCGGAACCAGTCTAAAAGCAGCGACGCATGCGCTAATGATCACTCCAAGGTATTCGTTGTGTATTCGAATAACAATGTAATCATAATTTTCGGGTAGCCACTTTCAGTGTCGTCGAAAACAGAATGTTAGTTTCATTGTTTCTATGCACCATCCATATTGACTACACGCAAATAATCAACCAGGCTACCTCAGCCAGAGCCACGATTATAAGTCATACAATGCAGCTGTTCAACCCGCAATTTTGGCGTTGTGTGTGACTCTGCCTGTCAATCAATCAAACATTAATTCTATAATATTAGCTCACTACACATCCGCGGCAACCATAGAATTGGACGTCATATTCCTTTTTCTGCATTGATTTGTTTCGTTAATGCGCTGGTCTACAGCATTCTTGCCTAAGTACTGACATTAGCTGCCTACAGACGTTTCAGGAGTTTACTTGATAAAGCTTCAAATAGTCCAAAAAATAGGCTACCTCAGCCAGAGCCACGATTATGAGTCCGAAGTATGAGCACATATTACCGAAACGAAAATAATTGTTTTGGCTGCCCATAGAAATGCGAATACTTTTCAATACTGTATTGTACTCCACGTTTATAATGCGACCGAGCCACCCGCAGTAAAGATCCGAGAAATTAATCTCTGATAAACCGACCCGACCGGGAAGCGAACCCGGGGCGCCGGCGTGACGAGCAGGCTACCAACCCACTCGGCCACTCAGGATCCTAGCCTAAGTGTTAGGTGATGTAACTTTTAACGACATGGAAATTTACACAAACATTCGGGATAGGCTGACTGGCAGAATGAGTTAGCACCCATAAGTAGATCGCCTAGACGTGCCCAGAACTCTGGCTGGGCACGGGGAGAAATCTGCATAAGTCAAAGTACAGAAATTGATATATGCTTTTGTCATAACATGTGAAAGGTACATTTAAGTAAATATTTAAACGAAACTAGCAAGCACATGTTGGAACAATGTTGGACAGCGTTCGGACTAGGGTTGGCTCATCATTGTACTTGTGTATGTATTTATGAATGCTTTGGCTGGGAATTGTTCATTCCGTCTATAGCTTTATGCGAATTTTTTGCAAAAGTTTGTGCCGTAGTTCAATATAACAGTAAAACTTTAGGAACAGCTCTGTATTTTTTCCAAAAACAGTCATTAATGATTATTGTTAGTTAGTGGAAATAAATGGGTGTGATTTCATAGTAAAAGACTATTTATTAACTAAGAAATGGTGATATCAAATAAGGATGAACAGAAACGTTTTGTCTCGTTTTAAATTTCCATATGTTTTCTTCCGGGTTTTCAAGTTTGTGTAAGGTTCTTTTTTCTGGACACCGTGTGTAATTAATAATATACTAAAGATATCTGGAGGAAAGCGACCACACATAGCCAACATATTTGCAAATCGTAAAAATAACCTTTAGCATTGAAACAGACCTCATGCTCCGCGGTTAATTTTTCACTATTGTGCAAATGTCAGCTGGAGTAAGCTATTTAGCGACGTTGTCCGATTGGCAACAATGTAGTACCGTTCGTTAGGTATTGCGCAGCGCACAGCTCTATCGCAGCTCGCGGTAATTTCGAGCCTTTTACAATTGACCGAGCCTTCTGATAATGACAGACGTATTTAATTTACAGCGTTATTGTCTATTGTTTCAGTTTAATTTACTCTTAAACAATCTTTTCACGACGTGATTCAGCAATAAATGCTATCACCGTAAAGGTAAACCGTTTGCAAGTTTTGAAACGAAAACGCAGATATTGCGATGAGAACGCTCATGCATGGCAGTAAATTCTCATGTTATCCACCACAGCCCAGCCAATATTGTAACAGAACATCAGAATAGTCGAAGAGCTTTAACAAACTTTGTCTAGAAATACCTGTGGATTGAGGCTCATTGGAAATATTTTGTGCTTGTGAATGCCTGGTTCATAGACTACTTATATTGACAGGGCTGAAGGCGCCCATGCTGAGTCTTGGAACTTGGGTCCATTGTCGATTTACTCTTTTTATCACAAAAAGTGAACGAAGGGTCCGATTTGGATTAAGTCTTTTGTTCTGTTTGTCTCGGCAATGGCCGAATGTTGGATAAATACCGACAATTCAGGGTAAATGGAGGTTATTTTAAAGTCAGAAAAGATAAATACCGTATAGCACAATCAAAGAAAAATGGCCAGATCTCGAATAATTATTGAAATCGGCAAATTCCTTCGTTTGTTTCTCGACTTGATCAGGGTAACCTGCGGTAAGATGCAAGACTACTAATGCAAGACAATTCAAGGTATATTTTAAGGTCAAGAGGGTCAAATTCGCAAGAAATCAAGGAACATGGTTGACCGGTTGCATATTGTAGTGAAGAACGGAGGAAAGTCAAACTATTGATCTACTGTGTGTTTCTGAAACTTTTGTTCGCCGTCTATAAACTGAAAATTTTAATTCGATGAGCAATGGGTCTTTGTAAAGTTGTCGACCGGAAATTATGGCGAGATTCTATGACGAACGCTGTTCTAGAGAGCCTGCATGCAGCTCGTAAGATATGCTGAGGCTGCGTCTGCTGCCCTTAACAGGAAACTGCTGGACGACGATTGTGTTGTCTACTCTTTGTGAAGAAGTTAAAGTCGTCTGGACAAACGATCTTCGTCGGCCATCGTCGTTCCTCAACATCGACTCAACGCGGTCCAGAAACTCTCAAAACGACGTCAACTGCCACCTCTGGATTGGATTCCATTGGTTCTTAGTAAGAATTGGCTTGCGCGTGAGTGGGAGAGCGCAGAGGTTACTCATCTAGTTTGTGAGCTTCGCTTGCATCGTGAAGAATTTGATTTTAATTAGGGTCCTACTTTCGCATCAGTTAACCTACAGTAAGCAGCGTTTTCTGAGGTACCTAAAAGGTTCAGTCTTGATTGTCTACATATCTCACTAACTAGCCTTAAACATATTTAAGTATGAAGTTATATCTAATTTATAAATCTTCAGTGTCGTTATTTTGTTAGAAAGTTTGGAGAAAGTTTTTAAATTTTACGTACCATGTTCAGTAAGAAAGATGACAACCAGAAATTGGCCATATGCGTGAGCTCCGATCATATTGTTCTCATATAATACTCTGCAAATCCTGAACAATTCTAACATATACATTTCAAACTTTCCTCTTTAAATAGCATTCTCCTGCGACGCAACCGTAGGCGACATAGTTGAATTGTTGATCGATTGTACACCGCGTCTATTCGGAACCCGTCTAAAAGCAGCGACGCACACATCAATGATTTCTCCAAGGTGTTTGTTTGCATTCGAATAACAATGTAATCATAATTTTTGGGTAGCCACTTTCAGTGTCGTCGAAAGCAAACTTTTAGTTTAATTGTTTCTGTGCACCATCCATATACATACAAATAAATAATCAGCCACTCATCTATGTTTACTGCAGCTGTTCAGCCCGCAATTTTGGCGTTGTGTTTGGCTCCAACCTTTCACTCAGTTAGTTGCTGTCTAGCGATGCTGGTTCACAACAACAAATATGATTAGCTTCGCCCTCCTCCTTTCTCCAGGCTTGGGACTGGCACTGCCAGAATACGATCAGTGGCGGAGTTTGTCATTCAGTGAAAACATTAATCTATCTATATAAAATATACTCATTACTACATACGTGTCAACCATAGTATTAGGCCTCATAGGGTGAGGCGCTGTTCAAAGTAGAGTTAACGTTTTCACTGAATGACAAACTTTATGGACACAGGCCCTAGTCCTTTTTCTACATTGATTTTCTGGGACGTTCTGATCTCCAGCTTTCTTGCCTACTGAATTCGCTGCTTACAGGCGTTTCAAGAGCACTATAGATGGCGCTGCAAAGAGTCCAAAACACCTTAGCCAGAGCCTATGTATACGAACTATGAACTTATCACCGAAACTAAAATCATTGTTTTGGCTGCCCATAGAAATGCGAATAATTTTCAAGATCGGTCTAATCTTATACAAGACATTACAATTCAGCCAACCCTAACAAATTCTCTATTATGACTAACATGTCTAGTAGGTCTTCTAACAGTTTTAGTCAGACTATTACGTGGACAAGCTAGGATAGCTCTTGGCGAGCATATCGCTTCTCTCTCTGGCCCTGGATTCTGAAACTCTCTTATTCCGGCAAAAGTTCGTTTCTCTTTGTGCAAACGTTTTATGCCACAATCCTATGTTCAAGTAAAACTATAAGAACTGCAAATCCTGAACAATTTTTTCCCAAAGCCATTAATGATTACTCGCTAGTTTGTAGAAATGATTACCTAAAGAATGTGACTTCATTGTAAAGGGCCGTTTAATGTACTAGAAAATTGTAATATCTAATAAGGAAGGACAGAAATGTTTGGCTCATTTTAAATTTATAAGTTATATGTTTGCTCCGGTTATTCAAGTTTACGTGAGGTTCTTTTTCTGAACACCGTGTGTAGTTTTATATGCTAAAGAGAGCTGGAGTAATACGACACATAGTCAGCATATTTGCAATTCATAAAAAATCTCCCTTTTAGCATTGAAACAGACCTCATGCACCGCGGATAATTTATCACTATAATTGGGGGAATGTCTGCTGGAGTAAAGCTCTTTAGCGACGTCGCTCGATTGGCAACAATGTAGTACACATTGTTCTCTAGGTATTGCGCAGCACACAGCACTATCGCAGGTCGTGGTAAATTCGAGCCTTTTACAAGAATATAATTGACCGATCCTTCTGCTAATGGCAGACGTTTTAAAGGGCATTGTTTGTTTCCTATTGTCTCAGTTTATTTACTCTGAAATAATCTTTTCACGAAGAACTAATGCACTTAGATTCAACAATAAATGCCATTACGGCAAACCGTGTGCAAGTTTTTAAAGAACATAAAGCTAGGCCTATATAGGGGTTCAGAAAGCTCATTGCAGTAGATTTTCGTGTTACCCACCGCACCTCAGACAATTGTGACGGAACAATAGAATAGTCGAAGAGCTTTGACTAACTTTGTTTAGGACGTATGCCTGAGGCTTGAGGCTCGCTGGAATATTTTCTTGTGCATACCTGGTTATATCAGATCCAGGAATAATGTGTCTGTGGCTGTTCTATTGACTAAACTTTACAGAAATGGCAAGAGAGAAATTTATCCGTAGCCTAATCTTCGTGTTTCTGATGTCTATGTAAAACAAAGGCCAGATGGCATATTGATTACGGTTCTCGTCCAATAAAACATTGAAAAGTAGAATGCGGGTCCTTTGTACGCGTAGACCGTTGTACATCACGAGTGGGTGATTGTTTGGCAATCAGAGGGTTTCAGCGGTCGAACATATAATGTTTTTCTCATTCAAAGGCGTCTTCATGATGTTTTCAAAGGCGCTGTACTAAAGCTCAATTATACAATGAAATAATGATGCTCGCACGAGGCACTCGCAGGTCCATGGATACCGGTAATGATTGTCCTGTGTGCGGATTAGTGCAGTCTATTAGACCGAATATTTAATCGGATGGGGACATGTTGGACAAAAACACCAAACTATGTGTGTACTTTGGTTTGGTCATAATAGTATGGTAATAGTTTTTGGTAGGATCCACGCGATCAGTGCTTATGGATCTAGTTATCACGTGACATTTTGCAGATATCAGGCTGCAGTTGATTAAGAAAGGTGATTCCACGTCAATTCAACCAACATGATTGACATGACCGACTCACATTTACATGAAGTTTGGTCCACTTGTTGGACCACAGAAGATGATAATAAACCCCCGCCACAAACATAATTTTGGTCAATTACTTTCCGAGATATGGGTCGTCAAAATTTGACCCGACCCGCTCGTCCTCGAACCTTTGGTGCCTATTTTGTGAAAATCACTGAAATAAATTTAAGTAAAGTCTTAGGAATTGTTGAAAACGTATGTTTTTTTAACACGCAAAACCTTCCATGGAAAAAACCAAGACATCGGATAACCTAGAAACCTAGAAAAAAAAAAAACTAGATCTGGATGGAAAACCCTAGGCCTGATATCCCTGCATGCAGCGGAGACTGTTCCTAAAAGGAAGATCCGAGACATGAGAAGACACAACGAGTTGATGTCCGGAAGTGCGGAACCTGCGTGACTCAACGAGCAGCTGAGCATAACGATCGCGAACTTGCTTAACATAAAACTCCCTGATGTATGTTGGTTCGGTACTAACAGACGAGGCCCACACCAGCAGGGTAATCTTGCATTTAATTCTTTTCTTTAATGCTACAGTCCTAAAGCGTAATAATAATAATCTTCGTGGTTTTGCTGTGTATGATATCTTCTATGTAGTACAGTGAATAAGATGCTGCTTGCTGACTTCATCTTTGATATAATTCATGCCATAATTGAATTATTGACTGAATGCAACGATAACCTCTGATTGATATTATTTTGAACTTCATTAAATCCTTTAAAAATAAAACGAGCAGAACTTATAAAAATAATTGAAGTTTGCATAGCCTGCATGTATGTCTACATGGGGTGTAATGGGATTGGTTACAAGTGACGGGGCATGACCCAGTCCCACGCCTTTGGGTACGTCACAGTCATCATCGTTATTCATCACGTCGTCGTCTTCATCATCACCATTATATGATTTAATTCCTAACAGTTATTCACATCAGATGAAAATCCGACGTTAATTCCAGTCATTTGATATTAATCTACGAATCGAGCTCCGTGGACAAGTAGCCTAATGCGGTCAATTTACGAGAATTCGTAATGCCACCGTAGCGACCACGGGCCAATTCAAAAGTAGACCAAATATCGCGAGGTCGCGAGGACAAAATTTTCAGTCTCGAGCGCATTGAAAAGTAGCCCAACTCGCGCTTTTCGCGACGACCTGGCAACCCTGTTAGTTTTCGTAATAAATTCTGATGCAACAGGCACCAATCAATGAAACTCCGCCACTGTTTGCACTCTGACAGTGCCAGTCCCAAGCCTGGATAAAGGAGGAGGGCGACGCTAATGGTCTTTGTTACCACACAGTGGTCGTTAAACAGTAAACAAGCAACCAATCGATGATGCACTCATGTTATGCTCAGCTCTGGTCAATTCCATAATAAAGATAAACAAAGATCGCCGAAGACTAATGACAGCCTGTGACTAACAATAGGTCTACATGTACAATTACGCATGTGTGAAAATACTAATTTAGACATTCTTACGTCAGTAGGCATTTTATGATAAACCACATCGTTGGCAAACCAAAAGCATAGGCCCAAACACGTATAGTAATAAAAGTCTCTTTGCAAGCACTCAAATACAAATAGTTATTAGCTGTCTGAATGCTTTGGTCGGTAGCAGCACATCCCAGTACATCTACGAAGATAAATTTCTTTAAATCTTTAAACAGCCTCACTGTCTGCAACACGATACGCATCAGCAGTTGTGATATTTGTAAACGTAATCGTAATTTTAATCTAAAACTCTACCTTTCCAACTCGCTATCTTAACGCTAAACGCAGGGCACCAGTCCTGTTTATGAGAGCTGCTTCAAGTCGGAGAGTTTACCAGAACTAGCAGAACAGAGGGAAGGAATAGAAGCGCTATTTTGAACAATTGTAGCTGGCATCTGCGTGGTTAGTTCTTTAAGAGCCACTCAAAATGTCGGCACAGATTTTGGATTTCTTACAATTTCGCTAATAGTGATATAATCTTCGGTGTGCTATTAAAATTTCGCTGAAGAAGTTCATTTGGAATGCTGCATTTTGATTGTTATTGGGAGGTCCTAAAAGTTCTCTCTAAGCAACAAGCTACCTGCGATTAGACAAGGCATGCTTAAATTTAATAGATATAGCCTAATCAGAGTAATTAAGTTAGTGTGCAGGAGCAGCATACTTGTAGTTGTTCTTTAGGCACTTGACTGCTGCTTGGGTTGAAAGCTATCAAGACGCTCTATAATTATAATTAAGAACTTATTATAGGAATTATTATTTAATAATTTCATAATGATATGAAAGTCTGTTTGCATTGAATTTTAACAGATCCACCGACATGCGTTCAAGAGGTGTTCTTAAATGGAACACCTTCCTCTGGATCTTTCTACAAGCTTTACCAGGTATTAAAAGCTTTTTTTGTATTATTTGTATGCATGTAAGTATGTAGGCCTATGTAGGCCCGATTTATGCATGTATGAATATATGTGTATTTAGGTCAAGCTGATAGCCGACCACCACATGGAAGGTCTAATTGCTGAGATAGAGGCCACAAGATGAGATATTATTTCAATTAGCCTATTATATAATACTAGTTCTCATCCGTTCGAAATGTTTTAGAACGCGTTTCGTGTTAAAGTTTTTCTTGAATTTGCTAAGGATTTTGATCGTTTTTCGACGGTGTTTTGTCCGATGCTACCGATACCTTGGCGTCATTATGTGAGATCGGTCTATCATTCAGACGGTGACAGGGTTCCACCTATAATTATGTAGTTGAGCTTCAAATTTACGGCTAGGATTCCGCGAAATAAGGGCGATGAGAGGTTCTATACGACTTTTCGAATGCTTATTCTACACCGACCCGGTGGTTTTATAGAGACGTTCGGACGCTATGTCATCTATCAACTGCGATGGACTGCTGTATGGTGAAACAGTCGTGAGCTCTGAGCCACTGACCATCACGTGGCCTGTCATTTTTTCACATTGTTGATGCAACGCGACCCGGAATTTGGAACACTGCGTCATCTGTGAACTCTGGATGCAAATCCGTTGGTTGGGCTCTGCCGCGTACGGGGCCCATCGCCGGTTAAGTAATTATTGAATCAGTGGCGTAACGAGGGGGCACATTTTTTGTGATAGAAATCAGGCACGAATAGTGAAAAAAAGTAAAAAGTAACTATTATACATGAGTATACATGAGTCTTACAAAGGGCGCGCGGAGGGGAGGCGCAAAATGAGGCTTGTGACAATTTTCTTCAGGAAAAAAAGACGGAAAAGCAAAAAAAAAAAGTCATCAGAAATTTTGGCGGAACTAAGAAAAAAAATGTTCAGGAAAATTCTTGCCCCCGGGCGCACGAACCCCTAGTTACGCCACTGTATTGAATTATTAATTTATCTGGAGAAGGCGCTATATAAATTTCTACAGATTATTTGTTGCTTTCTTCATTCTTTCTTAGTGAGCCCTGATTTCAATGTTGCACTGGGTCGACCTGCGACTCAAAGCTCAACTTACTCAAACCTTGCTCGTGGTACCTTCTTTTCCAGTCGCTCAGTCGACGGTGATTTCAACCCTTACATGTTTGCCAATTCCTGCTCTCATACAAGCGACCCTCCGGGAGGACCAAACTGGTGGATGGTGGACCTTGGTCAACCAATGCATATCACTCGCGTCGTTATAACTAACAGAGACGATGTTAACTTTGGTAAGAAACCGTTTAGGCAATATACACGACTGGGAGCTAATGTAGTGTCACAAAACTGAATAGTTTTATATCTCATTCTAATTATTTCTTGAAGGCTCTTCTCCCCAGGCTAAGTGTTGCTAAAGTTCATTGAAATAACCAGTTCGTCGATCAGCATATAAATGCTTAAATAACTGGAAAAGTCACTCTCACGCACATAGCACTTCTGAGAGACTCTTAAGTGGCATTATTAGTGTCTTGCAAAGCTCGAGGGTACGTACCATACGTATTCTATTTTTCGAAAGGTACGTACAACACTATTTTAGGGTACGTAAACAATACAAAAATACGTTAACCAGGTCATTGCTCATTATAAGAATGTTCAATTTAATTTAGGCAAACAATCACAACCCAGTATACAGCGTAGTAAATTGCTGCAATGCTATATTGTAAGTCTATGTTTATCCAGCATGCATTGCACTTAATGCACTAATGTCAGATTATAGGCCTACTTATGCTATGGGTCATCGAGTAAACCATAAATAAAATTTTCGTGTATGATACGTACCATACGCGTATTCTATTTTTGAAAGGTACGTACGTATTTTAACGTATTCTATTTTAGGGTACGCGTACCCTCGAGCTCTGGTGTCTTGATACATTACATTACATCACTTATTCCCAACCATCGGAGTCAGGTTCACGGTGGTGGATGATCTTTGTCTAAAGATTGACTAGCCTACTTCGTTAATAAGTTAATGCAATATATTATTTGTTTGTTTGTTCATTTAGTCGTTCATTAATTCAATTTGTTTTACTTTTAATTTTCATGCAAAAGAAATAAGACAGAAATACTTATCTGCATTTTAAACTGTGTTAGCTAATCGCCTGGACTACTTTATCGTCGGAGTGTCGAACGGTATCTCTGCGCCGGTGAGAGGATGCTACGTCCTTTGTGGCCAGTATCCGTATCCGGCGGTCGCTGGTGGCAACCACAGTGTTACCTGCAACTCAAGCAATGTATCAGGTCGATACGTCATTGTCCAACAGCCGAGCAACGGAGTTGGTTACCTCGCAATGTGTGAAGTCCAGGTCTTCGCTGGAGCAGTTCGAAATAGTAAGTTCGGAGAAAACTCAAGACTTGATTGTCGCTCCTTCATTGAGCCACAAAGCTAAAACTCTAAAAGTTTAAACAAGCGTATAAAATGACCGAGGTTAACTTACTCTACCTTACCCAACTCATCTTAATTTACTTTATTTCGTCTTACCTTACCTTACCCTACCTCGCCTCAACTTTGCTTAGCTCGTGACACCCGAGGCTGTAATGGATATGAAAATAAGAAAATAAGTTTACCTTGATTCACCTATACCGTACCCTTCCATGTCTTACCTTACATTATTTTATCTTATCTTACTTCGCCTAACTACCTTATCTTATAATAACTTACCTAACTCACCTTGATTTTGGGCCTACATGAAATTATCATATATGTAACTTATATTACCATGGGGCGATAGACTGATGAATGATAACTCCGACACACTGTACCAGAGGTCTCCAAAGTTTTCCAGCGGGGGGGCACATTGCTGATTTTTTTAAAGCTCCACGGGCCAAAACTCCGAAGAAACAAATTTCTCCGTGCGCGGCTGTCCAGTGAATTGTGAGTAGGCCTAATGCGATGAATGCTTGGATTCATAATGTCTCCGAATATTGTACTCTTTAAGCACTGCAATGGTGTCATTGCATATCAGGCACAGTCTTACAAACAGCGACATTGATTTAGGCAATATGCATGTCAGAGTACAGCGGCGATTTTCCCAATTTAGTGTGTTTCTTCAAGGAGAGCTCCGCGGGCCAGATTAAAGGTCTTAGCGGGCCGGATGTGGCCCGCGGGCCGTACTTTGGAGACCCCTGCACTGTACGATTGTGGGCTGAGAAGCCCTCATCCTTGAAGAGGTCTCTCACATACAATTGTTCTAATATCAGACCGACACATGCCAAACTTTTCTAACCTGCTTCTGACATTGTCTTCAAATATAGACAATCGCTGGAAACGACAGAGAGACCAGCGACTGATGACAAACGGATCGATTGTCACGATGTTACACTCTGCAGTGCAATGCGTCAAGGAATGCAAACTGGCCGCTGGTTGTGACTCGGTAAATTATCACCAGGTGGACAACATGTGTGAGCTGAATTTCTTGCCGCGTGGAGCCACACAGTGCGATCTAATCAGCGCAACAGGATGGAGCTGGTGGTTCCAGAGTTACGAGTTCATTTAACTTAGGAGAGTAGGTAGGCTTTTGTGAGTAGGCCTAATGCGATGAATGCTTGGATTCATAATGTCTCCGAATATTGTACTCTTTAAGCAAAAATTTAACTTGCAAATTTTCAGGACTACAATGTTGTGAAAGATAACTAATGACGTAGTAACACATCGTAGAACCCTTTCATAATTTTTTTTATTTTGCACATATTTAAATAATTTACTTATCATCTTAGTTTTAAACAATGAATGGCAATGATTTTTCCACAGTTTTATTTTTTATCCAAACTAGTCAAGATAACCTGAAAAATTAAAAATATATAAAAGCATTGAACTTTTAGCAGGCTTGTGCTTGTATTTTTTTTAAATAAACGTTAAGATATAGCTGAAAATGGATCCCAGAACGTTAAAAACAGGCTCCATATCATGTCAAATGCTTCCAAAAGCGCTGGCGGCTGTTGGTATCCGCGCCAGACCCTAATTGCTGGAGCGAGCGCTGAGGGTGACGTGATAGGTTTCTGTCGGCACACTTGTTAGTCCCCCGGGCCAAGAATTGAAAACTTTGCCCCTCCCCCTTAAATTTTCCCCCTACCCCTCAAAAAATTCCTGCACGCCCATGCTTATAAATTGACTGATCTTAATAAACTTAAAATTAATCGAGCTACTTAATAATGACTTCTTTAGGGCCATTATCATCATACACGATCGATGGTCGCTTCAGTCGCAAATTGTTATCCATCAGTTCAGCCGGTCTAAATCTGATCGGTCACAAAAATCAGAAGTCAAACACGACCAGTCGCGCTGCTAGGACCTTTTTAAAATGTACAATTCTTACATTTCGCCGCGTTGAATTTGGTACACAGACGAATAAGAAGAAGTAGAGGAGGAATAAAAAGCAAAAGAAAAAAAGAAGAAAAACAATAGGAGGAAGAAGAAGAAACGGTGAAGATGACGATAATGATGACGATGAAGTAGAAGACGAAGAAGACGAAGAAGAAGAAACCTTAAATTATGCTGAAATGCTTATAGATATGTGTGCATAGAGATCATAAACAAAGTGTAGGTTACCTGAAGTCAAACATGGTCAGTTGAACTGCTAAACATTTTCTCAAAATGTACGGGTTCTTACATTTCCCCTTTTGCATCTCTTAGAAAGCCATGTTTCTGCTCCCTTATGCCCTTCTTAAAAACCGCTCTCTAATGTTCAGATACACGTTTTAAATTTCCAAATGCACGAGCTCTCTTCCATTTCTGCATAGTTGGTGGTTAAAGCTTTGCATTAGCATAATGATCATAGCGATGGAAATTTTCGAATTGTTGGCTACAATCATTTATTGCATTTCTGAAGAGGAATTTTTACGCAGGAAAATTCAAAGACAAACATCGGCCAGAGAACACGACGAGGTCTCCTTGGATGAAAGAAAACACGCAGCAGTAAGAAGCAGTCGTTTCTCATCGACTCACCCTGGCTTCTTCAACCGTTGAACACGCAATAGTAACGGTTATGCGCTCCTAAACAAATCTCTCAGTGCGCATTATACATAATAATGCGCCTTGTACGGAAAAGTAATTGCTGGATTCATTCATCCATACAGTCAATAGTCCGATGTGCGCAGTTATTAAGAGCACCGAATTTTACCCAGCGACCTCGTGAAATTAACAGCAGACACTGCTGCATGCGCTATTAGAGGTGTCTGATTAAAGGAAACAATCAATAGGATATGCATACATAGTCATAGAAACGCTAGACAGAGTGATCCTTAGCGATGATCCCACTAACTTTTCTTGATGGTGATTGGCTGCGCTTATTTTACGTACACTCTATTAGCAGACAAATTTGGTCAAATACCATCTGTCTAAAAAAGAATGTAGGCCTATGATTTACTATTTTCGTTGCGGCTTTACAGTTACTTTGTCATTATTTGTCTTGCAGTATATATCGAAGAAGCTCTGGCTGAATTTATGATTGCTCTGACACAATGAAACATACTTTTGCCTCGGCAGATTACAAGACAATGCAATACGAAACAATGCTATAAACCTGATGTTTCGTAATGCTCAACGGTGCATTTTCTAAACAGAAAAAGATTAAGAGCCATAAGCCGAGTGAACGCGGTGTTTTGTTAGTTGAAAGCGAACGATTGCCCGGTAATGGTTCAAAAACAGAACATATGCTGTTTGGCAAATCTAACAGTAAAAGCAATGTATGGATGTATGGTAGGAATATGCACTAATGTAACCCGACAGCGGATGTCCTGCATTACAAGTCAATCAGTGTGGCCTATAGCAGACACCAATGTTACGTTTTCAAGTAATCATAATCTCATATTCCGCTCCAGTGTGTAATAGAATGCGTTTAGTGCTACCTCTGTGTGCGTGCGTGCGTGTGTGTACGTGCGTGTGTGTATGTGTGTGTGCGTGTGTGTGTGTTATCCAAGGCCGCAGGAGTATGTAATGTTAGCAGATTTTGCAGTGGAATACAGCAGAGCACTTACTGCGTTAGCATTAAAGTCAGACAAAGCTATGCTACACTGTGCTTGATTGGCAGTGTTGAGTTCACAGATTCGAGACTCTCCTCAGATGGTCATATACGTTGTATATACCTAAATAATATGTACATATATATGTATGCATATATATATATATATGTATGCATATACATGTATATGCACGTATGTATATATATGCACGTATGTGTGCATGTTTTCTTTACAGGACAAGACTGTGTCGCTTTATCGATTGAGACCTGTTTCCTTAAATGGTGCCGCTATATAAACATAAACAATGAGTACATGGACGAGTCACACTGGTCATTGCTATTAACAGACATTGATTCTATGACAAAGACTAAAAGAAGGAGACAGATCGAAATAAACCTGAGGATTCGTCGTGCAGTCGTTCTTGAAGATTTGTCCTGCTTCATCAACTGCAAAATCCACTTGATTTCCAACTATAGATCGATGGCGGTCCGTTAGTAAATTCCTGTTGCAATGTGGTCTGAACTCTCTCATGTCTGGTCATCAGCCACAGATGGCGATCTAAGGCTATCAGAACTTTTGCTTGATCACCAGCCACGATCTTAATGATTAAACGCGATTTCTTCTAATTATATAATAAAGAGCTACAACATTGCATATGCTGGTTGGTCAAAGAGTATTATACATTACCTAAAACGCGCAATAGAAAGTTTAAGAACTTTCTGGTCACAGTTTATTGTGAGATGTTACGAGACACTAAATTTCGCAGTCAACTGTTGTCACTATATATATACATATATATATATATATATATATAACACTGAATTTTGTATATGCTATATCGTTTGCTTTTCGTCAAGAATACTGTGGCTTGCATGTCTAAAGCATTTAAGTGCGCCAATTCTTGTTAGAACTCAATACACAATATCCAGTTTTGAGTCCCGAACGACTGTTCTTTTATCCGGCAAAAAGCCCAGACAATGCAGTCACATCGAGTGTTTGCTGTAGACATACAGATACGCCTATTTCTGAATATAAGAAGTCGTCATTGGACCGCCATGTTTGTGATTTGTTGCCGAGAGTTACCGGTGCTCAGTGCTGGGGTAGGCCCCTATAAATGTGTCACTTTCTGGTTCATAATGACCGCAGCAAAATTTAATATGGTTAGCATAACTGGTCGACTGTTTCGGGTTGCAGAGGAAACTGAGCGAACCATGATAATTTCCATCACTTTGATGCTCGCAACAGGTTAGTCGGAACTGAACTTACCTTCTACCTACTAGAACATTAAATTTTGTAGCCAAAATTCAATCCAGTTCAACAATTTTGCTCGATTCTTGCTTATCTCTTATAGTGAGAAATGTTAGATTCTACAAATTAAGGTCAATTTAAATATAATTTTCGAATATCAATGGTATATTTAAACAATTTTATAAGATTAACTTGAACCAAATGTAAAAGTTCACACCAAGAGCAGTTTGAAGACCGATTGATTATAATGCAGCATGTATGTAGGCTACCTATCGAATCCCTTTGCGCCTAGGTAGTGGTGTCATCTCGCTCTCTACACTTACATGTACATCTATCAAACGGAATGGGTTCTAATTTGCATTTGTTGAAGCATAAGTGACAGAGAATGTGACACTTCTGTACTCTGTAGAATGACCCGTGTATGTATGTGTGTATGCATCCGTGCATGTATGTACGACGTGTAAAAGTATATAGCATGTAGGCCTGCTGAAGAAGAAAAACACATCACTTACAGTATCAAACGAAGGGGGTTCTAGGGGGCAGCCGCCCCCGGGCGCAGCACCAGAGGGGCGCAAAATTAGCTTTCAGAGGTACACATTACTATGACAAGAACGATTAAAAGTCAACAGGAAAATTAAAAGGGGCGCAGCCATCAAGCCTTGCCCCCGGGCGCTGAAACCCTTCGTTACGCCACTGATACAGTTGACAGAATGCCTAACTTTAATTGTCTTTCGAATAATTTAAAAATTTGTGAAAGAGGCGTGCATTGTATTCGATAGGCCGTCAATTGTACTTTGATTAAATTAATCAATTGTGTTATAGCAGTGAATGCAGAGGACGTAAACGTTGCCCTCGATCGTCCTGCTGTTCAGAGCTCTACATGGATGAACCCTGCATCTGGTCTTTGCGTTGCGGGCAGAGCCGTCGACGGGAACTTCAATACAACCCTAAGCGCCGGGTCTTGTTCTCATACAGCCGAAGCCCCAGGACAAGCGAACTGGTGGAGAGTGGACCTCGGACAACCTATGCACATCAAACTGGTCATCATAACTAACCGTGGCGACGCTGCGTGCTGCTGTAAGCCACTTGTTATTTATTCGTGTACCCGGTATCCAGCTATAGTCCTACAAGTATGTACGTATACGTAAGAACTTTCGTATACATATATAGTAGTAGCCTAGTAGGTACATACCTATGTATGTATGTATGTATGTATGTATGTATGTATGTATGTATGTATGTATGTATGTATGTATGTATGTATGTATGTATGTATGTATGTATGTATGTATGTATGTATGTATGTATGTATGTATGTATGTATGTATGTATGTATGTATGTATGTATGTATGTATGTATGTATGTATGTATGTATGTATGTATGTATGTATGTATGTATGTATGTATGTATGTATGTATGTATGTATGTATGTATGTATGTATGTATCTACGTATGTATGTGTGTGAGTTAGTGAAAACTTGCCTCAGGATCTCTCATCAGTGAAACTAAGATATTCTTATGCACATTAGAGGAAACTTTGTAAGGTAAGTGAACTTGGTTGCCCGGTTGAAGAAAGTTTGTTACTGAGTCAAACGCCCAACTTTTTTTATGGAGGTAGGCCAATTCGTAAAATGCCACCATGCAGGTGATTCCAATCATGTTAAGCCTAGTGCGAAAAGTTTTGAAGGACTTGAGGACAGATGTCTTAAGATGTTTTATGCCAATTCCAAGGACTGAGGTTAGGAAAGTTATAACTAATTCAATAGCGATTGCATCCCACTGTTTCTGTGTACAGTTAATCGCCTCGACTACTTTATCGTCGGAGTGATAAACACAACGACCTCTCCACAGAGGGGATGTTATGCTCTGTGTGGTCAGTATCCTTGGCCAGCAGTTAACGGAGCACAGCACTACCTCCAGTGCAATCCGAGCACTGCCTCTGGTAGATATGTCATCGTACAGCAGCCTGCCAACGGAGGAGGACAGATGGCTCTATGCGAAGTGGAAATCTACGCGGAGAATGTGACAAATAGTAAGTGAAACCACATGCACAAGCACAGAAACTAAAGTTTGTCGATTGCATGTATAAGCTGCAAATAAACTACGTTCAAAACCAGGCATTCCTGTCCACGGCGCAACCGCATTCTGCCAGTGATTCTAGTTTTTATTTAATATCCTTGGAACCCATCAACTTCCGACAATATCGTTCACATAGACGTTGCTTGGATGACAACTCTTCTCATTATGGCAATCAGTGAGAATGTAAAACTTGAATACAGTGAGCCATGAGAAAAATGAGAAAAAAGGCTGAGACTCACTTTTGTGCACACAAATCTTGTTTGATTTATAAAAAATCTATTTTTAAGAATTCTGCGTAGGCATTTTGTTCACGCTGACTTGTCGACTTGATCTACCTTTCGATCAGTACAAGCTGGTTCCCTGCTCTCCAGCAACGGCGCTCCGATGGTTGTTACATTCAACCCGTGTTACTTTCGACCTCGGTCTCCCCTACTGTGTGTTAAATAAGGTCCCCTATTAGTGATGGTCGAAACGATTTCTACACTGATAATCACATGATAGACTTCTTAAATTGAGCAAAATCAGTATTATTAGGATAAACATTCGTTTATTCGATTAGCTAAAACTGACAAACGGCAGTATGATTATAATAGGAACACATCATGATAACAAGTTAAACAAGAGTGATTGTATAACTATAGCCTATCGCAGCCTACTGTAACATGTTGTTCATTTAACCATCGCCCCTATCGGGAGTGAAAGGCTGCTCTACTAATTATTGTTGAATGACGCTGTATAACTAGTTGCCGCTTTGCGTCTTTTTGTCAACAGTAGGCTACTTCTTGAATAAACGAATATTTGAGTTTATTGATTGTATTGATTGAGTCATTATTTGATAATAATCATCACAATATATAGACTGAATTCTTTTAACATAGCAAATAGGTGGGAACGACATGAGAACCAGCGACTGGTTACAAGTGGAACAACTGTCCTGAAGAAACGTTCTGCCATGGAGTGCGTGAGACAATGCAAGCAGACTTCCGGCTGTGATTCCATCAACTATCGCTATCGGAAGAATACGTGCGAGATGAATTTCCTTCCGCGTGGAACCATCCAGTGCGACCTGAAGAATGCAACGGAATGGAGTTGGTGGACCCAGATCTACGAATTCATCTGAGTTCGTTTGCGAAGCCACGAAATAATGAAACAATAATTATTTGTTTAAACCAAAATTAAATGTTGTAGTTGTATTACGCAAGACGTGCATAAACTAATGGACCTTATTATTGTTGTCATGATTAACTGACAATTAACTGACAACTTTTTATTTCCAGAAGCACAATGCATATAACAATTAACAACAATTATAACTTGACTATTACATATCAGTGCATTGGCTAGGGAACAGGGAAGATCCAAAAGGGGCACAAGCCCCGCTTAATTAGGGTCACCTATATTTTCTCATAGATGCTTGCGCTAAATAAATTATCAACTGTTCCTCGGTTCATAAATTAATAGACACTAGGCATCAAATTATCTGGAACGGTCAAACAGTTTTCAGGTTTTAAGAGTGCAGACTGTCTGGGAAGGTGACAGAATTCTCAAGCGATGGATTGTAGGCATTCCCAAAGCTTATTATTGCTATTTTTCCTCCATGTATAGCCTACGTTAGCCCTATATAATCACTCAGAAATTTTAAAAAAATCCGGAGGAAACGAAACTCATCAAGAACCGGAGATTATTATTATTATTTTCAGAACCGGCTTTAGGTATAGGCCTACCTGCACTGCCTTGGTACTAACGCCACCGTTGCTGTTCGAACAATGAGCCAGGCTTTGGGTGTCCTGGAGACCTGGATGTCCACCAACCGCCTGCGCCTCAACCCATCAAGAACCCAATTTCTTTGGCTGGGCACTCGGCAGCAGCTTGCGAAGTTAGTCCTATCCACCATTGCTGCAGACTTCCCTCATTTTGTCTTTTCCTCTGTTGTCCGTGACCTTGGAGTTACACTGGACCAAGAGTTAGGCTAACCTTTGCCCCTCATATAAACCGCCACTGCCATGATTCATACTATCAGTTACGCCAGCTCGATCCGCACCGTTGCATCCCAGAATCCACTCTGAATCTTTCTATACTTCAGACTCCACCGCTACACTCATCCAATCTGTTATCACAGTACGACTTGATTACTGTTGCTCACTCTATATTTTGGCCTCCTAGTTGGTCGGTTGGGTGCCTGGACCGGGTCCTGCGCTCCGCCGCACGCCTTTGCGGACTCATCCCCAAATTTGGCCACATCTCAGGAACGTATATGCTGGATGTGCTTCATTGGCTCCCCTCCTGCAGCGGATCTCGTATCGGATCATCGCTTTGGTCTGGCGGTCCTTGCTGGGCCTCGCCCCGCCTATCTACGCGACCTCTGCTGCCCTACCTTGGGTGCTCCGGGTCGTCGCTCTCTCCGCTCTACTGAGCGGGGCATGCT
The DNA here is from genome assembly GCA_020284085.1 of Aporrectodea caliginosa. Classification (NCBI taxonomy): domain Eukaryota; kingdom Metazoa; phylum Annelida; class Clitellata; order Crassiclitellata; family Lumbricidae; genus Aporrectodea; species Aporrectodea caliginosa. The sequence continues at coordinate 1,559,982 of JACEVL010000154.1, read as the reverse complement.
CATGGTCCCTTTTGCCCGCACAAACTAAGCAGAATCGCGCCTTCTCAGTTGTTGGTCCCTCGCTCTGGAACGGGCTCCCTTTGGCGCTGCGCTTGCATCCCAGAATCCACTCTGAATCTGTCTATACTTGCCTCTAAACTGACCCTTTTAGAGCCGTGCTGGGGTCGGGAGCGCTCCTGAGTAGTAACCTTGGAAGGGCGCTATATAATCTTCGTAATGAATGAATGAATGAATGAATGAATGAATGAATGAATGAATGAATGAATGAATGAATGAATGAATGAATGAATGAATGAATGAATGAATGAATGAATGAATGATTGAATGAATGAATGAATGAACGAATGAATATAGGCGGCTGCCTAGAGCGGCACTTTTCAAGGGTCGGTAAATCCCGACAACACACATGATGGACACTTCTGTCAAGATATCATTTATGAGTACGGGCGGCATTTTTGTCCTTGCCTAGGCATATTTTTGTCGAAGACTCTCAAAGGCCGACTCTGAATTTTTTTATTAAGCCTCATATTATAATAATATTGTTGTTATTGCCTGTTATTGTTGTTGTTGTTGTTGTTGCTGTTGTTGTTGTTGTTGTTGTTGTAATTGTTGAAGTCCTACCCCTGCACTGAAGCTATAATATTAGGGTTTATGTGGCATAGTAGCGCAATGTCCGATTTGCCGGGAGGTCAGAGGGGTTGGACCCCAGCTTCTTCTTTTGACCCCCGCTTCTAACTTTTGGCCGACCCCCCGGAGTCGACTTGACCCCTCAAATACATTACCCACAGTCCTGCACCAAGCAATATAACAGGAGTGGCGCGGTCAGCCTTCATCAGGATCCTTGGAGTAGTAATAGACGAAAACTGTCCGTCTCCGAGCATATCGCACGATCCTTGACTCGTCGTGCTCTGCCTCCATGTATGCCCTGTAAGGACCGTCCGGGTACGCGTAGCTCCTACCACGGCGCTCCATAACATCACACGGAGCACGATGATAGCGCAACTTATGTATGCCTCCCCAGCCTGGTGGGGTTCGTCGACGGAAGAGACCTGGATCGACTGGAGAGACTCGTAACTCGTGAGGAGGCTCAAGCGCATTGGATTCCTTCCTCAGGACGCCCTTTCAGTTGCCAACCTTGCAGGAAAAGCCGATGACAATATGTTATTCCTCCACTATGTTCTTATCGGTCAAGCGAAACCCGTACCACGCCCTGCGTCAGCTGTGCTCGGGGACCAACACCACCCCATATGCCCTACATTCTAGACCTCATCAATTCACCCTTTCTTCAAAGGACACCAGAAACTTCAAACCGCGATTATAAGGACAGCTATTAAATTTTATCTAATAATTGAGATCTCGAGGGATACCACCCATAATTATCTAATCAACCTAAACCTTAACATTGAACTAAGCTAGCACTTGATAATGACGGGAATATCATTCCTTCGCATTTTTCTTGCTATCTCTCCACGTGTCTCTCACTAAAAACTGAAAACGCTGTTTTTTTCACAAATCTTATCCCGATTCCTCCTCTTCTCCTCACCTCTCTCGCCATTTCAACTCCAAACATCATCCACCTTAGCCGTAGGGCTCATTGGGACACGGGGCACAATGGGACATCGATAATTGCTTTAGGCCTACTTGTATTCACTCTTGGAAAATATAATCTATTGCAGATCATAGCTTCTTTCCTGTCTCATATCCTCATGTAAAGAAAACTTTATTGTTTTGCCATTTGACGAGGCAGGCAAGAAAAAATCATTTCTGGCTAGGTCGAGTAAATTTCATGCTTTGCATTTCGAAGCTTGTTGTACATACACTATTCTAGTGACATTGAAGATGTTAATTTCTTTCAGTCTGCCACTAAATAACCTGTAATTAGATCCCGTTAAACTTTCCATTACCTTGTTATCACCACCATTTATGGATTCAAACAATCCAGTAGGCTACCTATTGGGGTTCATTGGGACAGCATGCACGGGGTACATTGGGACAACATCCCAATGTACCAATTGTTAATTTTAGAGGCCTACAGCAGTGTTTGTTGTAGTTCAGAGTTTTAAATAAATCACTTGTCTCTGGTTTAGGCTTTAAGATAGGAGCCTACCTACATCAGCAGGCCTAGGCCCATTTTTAGTTTGTATGAGTAGGCTTAGGATTAATCGAATACAGAAACTTTTCAAATATAACCTATAGTCGTTCTAGGCCTAAGCTATAGGCCTGTTCAAAGTCATAAAGTCATTATATTGGTATTTTATGAGACTTTATGTGTGGAAATATAGCCTATTTTCTTTAGGCTATTATTAAAGTCATAACTTTTCATTTTTGTGTTTTTATAGATAGGCCTAACTAGTTTTTGTAAATATAATGAATAGGCTATCCTACATGTATTTATAATTCAATAATCCTAGTTAGCCTACTTAAATCACTAATAAATTACTCTATTAGACAAAGCATATGCTATTAGATAGATGTAAATCAGTGTCCCAATGTAGCCCAGACAGTGTCCCAATGTGCCCCAACAATGGGGCACATTGGGACACGTTGGGACCTCTCAGAAATTGAAAACTGTGAGCTTATTAATCATCACACACTGTCCATTTTTACACAAAACGACGAGTAACATGCTAAAGTAACATCTAACTGTTAAAAAATTTGCATGGACTTTATTGTTTGATCATAATTTTTAAAAATGTTATTTTTGTCCCAATGAGCCCCGGTCTCCCCCTACGTCTGACTGTCCACCTGCCTGACTCTCCGGATCTTGACCAGAGGTGCAAAAAACCAAACTTTTTTCAAAATGAAAAGTTGGTTTTTGGTTTTTTTGTTTTATTTGGTTTTTGGTTTTTGGTTTTTGCTTTTGAGAGTTTCCTATTTCGGATCATAAAGCTCATAAAAATGGCATAATACCGTTCAAATTAATCAGATGCATATCAATGAAATTAACTAGAACAGTAGAACCGTAGAATGTCATAAAACGAAGTTAACAAAGACCATACAACAATTGCCAAGAGAGTTGAAGAGACGACATATTTGGCATTTATAATTTTGAAATTTGTAAAAACCAAAAAACCAAAATTTACGGTTTTTTGGTTTTTGGTTTTTTAACAAAAAAAACAAAACCAAAAAACCAAGCCTTTAACAGCCCTGATCTTGACCCGATTTTGTTTTGATTGAGCGCCTGTGAAGGTGCTGGTACCCGCGAGTCCCGACTTCGTTTTGTGGGCGCTGGTACAGCTGTAGAAATCTCGAGTTTACGATTACGATTACGATCCAACTCAGAATAGGCCTACAATGGTTTAATTACTTTTGGCGCCATCTGGCGGGTGACTAAAATGTCTTCGTTCTGTATTGGTCATAACCTAGGCGGCTGTTTTTGGTCCAATTTGTTATGTCTAACATAAGAAATTTATGGATTTCGACACAAAAAGTGCAGCATATATGAAAAATTACGGCAAATCACAAAAATTCACCATTTCCGTGAATTCGTGATTTCGTCTTTTCCTAGGGTATCTATCAACAGTAGAAATGCGCTACACAAATGAAGTTGGCGTAAACGACGTATGATCTGTAGGATCTTCGTCTTTGAATAGCCGCCATTTTAATTTTGTGTAACAATGGTTTGGGCGTTTTAGGTGGCATAAAGAAATCACTTTCTTAATAAACGTTGGCTTTTTCAGTTGTTTCTTAGTCCGAAATTTCTTGGTTATAATGAGCGGAAGTGTACCTTATTTGGGGAGTAAGATCAGTTTGATATCGAAAGCGGAAATTCGATATGAGGGTGTACTGTATACTATCGATCCAAAGGAATCGACTGTCGCCCTCGCGAAAGGTACTATCCCTCATTATATGATGATTTTTAAAGCCATTTTTAAAATGGGGAACCGATATGCAAAGAGTTTACTTGTAAATATGAGGTTTCGAGACAGTCAGCTTTGATGTATTGTGAAAGTTCAATATTATGCAATATGTTATGCAAACTCACTGCGTAGGAGGGAAAACGTGGTCAGCTAGGAAAATTCAAAATGGTTTATAATAATTCGCATTACTTAAGCATTTGCTGTCAATACATTACAATAGACATGAATCTGTGTCGTTATATGTTACGGAGTATGGAACTATTTTATTTTGGGCCAATCGGGAAATTTGGGTGGTCCTGTCTGCGGCCAAACAGGTTTAAACAATAGATAAATCTTCTGCGGCGGAATTTTCCGCCGCAGAAGTAACATTTTCGACACAATTCTGCGGCGGAAGCGCTTTGCGCATGCGCAACCTTTGGCGCATGCGCATTGTTCAAAATGCGGTACTTCCTATAAATTGGCGTCGTGAGGGTCGGTTAGGGTCAGGTTTGGCCTCGTGAGTGTCGGTTAGGGTCAGGTTAAGCGCTGTGACGGTCGGTTAGGGTCAGTGTTAGGGTTAGAGTTGTTTTTAGATAAAATGTCCAAAAAATTCCGCCGCAGAAGTAAATTTTCGCGGGTTGTGTGGCGGCATTTTCCGCCGCAGAAGCACCACGCTTAAACAATATGGCCGCCACAGACTAGGAGAGAAATAAGTACTGTAAGCTCGGCACAGCACAGTACAACACATTTTAGAGTAACTCATACATTGGATGAAAAGGTCACTTCAATCTGAAAACTTAAATTGGCAATTGTATGCTGTGCATGACCAAAACTAGTACTTCAAATCGACGATGAGTTGCATAAACAAAACGCTGAGAACATGTGGATGAATGCAAAATGAAACTGAATAGACCGTTTGGCACAAGTTGTGATTTGTTTTCAATGTATCTGCAGAAGTTCATACGGGAAGGTGCATTTATCGTAAAACGTATTCTTGAACATTCTTTTATGTATATTAGAATCTTATCCAGTTGAAAATTTCTTTCACGGAACAGAAGATTTTCTCAACCATGACACTTGGTGTTCATTACTAATGGAGTGTGTATTTATTGCTGCACTGTATTATCCAAGTGTAGGTTGGGCATGTTGTTAACACTTGATTGGCCACAGTTTACTTTTGTTATTTATGTAGATTTGAGGTGTACAAATGTCCAAAAGGGATATCAAGTAAAACTCTGTTGGGTGGGTTGTGCCAATGGTTTCTATGCCAGCCTGTGCCCAGTGAGTGTCACCCTTGGAACATGGTCCTTTGGTAATGTAATAACCAATAAGGCCTATGCATAAACATCAACCTGCATTCACACAAGTATTTAGAATTCTTATTGATGATACCATGTCTATTTGTTCAGTGAAATCATTTGGAACTGAAGATCGGCCAACGGATCGTCCTGTGCCGCCTAGGGATGAAATATTTGAATACATCATATTCCGAGGACGGGATATAAAAGACCTTCATGTGTGTGCACCGCCTCAGATGGTTGGGCTGCCTCAAGATCCAGCTATAGTTCAGGTAAACTTGACCGCTAGGCATTACATAAGGCATATGTTGTCATCATTTGAATTCTGTAATGATTGTGGTGCCGTCTTGAGATTATTTTCACAGAATTATAACAGGAAAAGACAGATTAGTGTAGAAATAGAGCACTGAGTTAATTCTTTGTGATATTGTCCATATGCATCAAATTTCTTGATATCATTTAAGAAGCAAGCTGAGGCGCTTATAATTGAAAGCAATAAAATATGGAAAAGTTCTTGTTTTAGCCTGTGTTACATGTATGATAACTGGTTAATATACCTTGTTCAAGATAAATTGTCCAAAATTGCTAGCTTGTTAGCAGCTTTGTCCCATATCATAAAATATAACACTGAGCTGGATTGATTTCCCAGTTGCTGTTAGTACACTGTTGTCATTAAAGTTTTAAACCAGTGGCAATTGCACACCATTTCTTCATATTTTACAACGAGAACTTGTGAATGCAAAATTTCATACTTCAGGTCTTCTGTGATACATTTTTAATACTGGTATTGATTAGAAAATAAATTACAAATTCACTACATGGAAGGGTAGAGCTGCACATGAAGTGTTTCAAACCATTTTCAAACTAGCAAGACATGATCTCAAGATTGAGGCTAAGACCAAATGTCAAGAACAAGACTGATTTCTCTTATTGATGCATTAGCTTTATTATGAGGGTTGATACAACCCTGATAAATAGATAATCATATATTTCACTATGGCACTGAACTTGCCATATCATACTAAGTTAAGAGCCATAAAGAGTATCACATTAATAATGCAAATAATGCTCATAATCATGGAAGAAGTCTCCATTAGATAAAATTAGCTGGATGTCACTGTATATAGAGCTGCTGGAAACTTCTTTAAAGGTACTATGTATGACATTGTATGTAAATGCTTTGTTACATACAAACAAATATCTGTGTTTTTTGGCAGTCATCAGAACCTGGTGTTTTGGGTGGAATGGGTGGATTACCTAATCAGCGATCATATGGCTCTCCTTCGTACTCTTCAGGAGTTGATTTGCCTGGATATGGTGGTCCAATAGGCCGGCAGCCTCCTCCTGGTCTCCAGTTACCAGGTCAGCTTGACCAGGATCCGCAAGCACCAGCTTTGACAAGTCAGCTGTCATTTGGATCACCCAAGGGGCCCATGGCACCTTCAGGTGAGCTTTGTTCTGATCAAAATTGTCACTATTGCTTGGTCAGCATAACAGGAAGCAGATCTTTAATGCTGTATTGTAACGCACAATGGATTGATCTATAATTGCTTCTAAGTAAAATGGCGTTCCAAAGTGTTCTTGACCAGATGCAGTTTATATCCACGAGGTCACAGAAGGTTCACTGATAATGAAATTGAACACTTAATAGTGTCTATGGAATAACCAGAAATCTCTTCAGACATTGTCAAATTCACCTTTGGCGAATATCCCTTTTTTCGGCACTATTCGGAAGTACTCGCCTCAACAAATATATTTACTATACAAACAAATAGTTACAAATAAAAAATTTCCAATTATTCAATAAACTTATAAATGTATATAAATGTTCAACCTTAAAACAAATCCATTGAATTCCATTCCATTATCTTGAAATGATGTCAGTTTATTGAATTTAGTGCAATTTTGGAAACTTCACAACTGCAAAAAATTACTCAAACGAGTTACAAATACAAAACGCTGCCAATAGAACAAATGGTACTTGGTTTGTACCTGGATCCTGAAAATAGTATATACAAATACTCGGATTCGGTACTTGGTGGGCAATGTCTACCCAGTTTATTTCCTAACATTGACCAGTAATACATGTGTGTCAGTCTTTGTATAATACCTTGAGCCAGTCGACAAACAAAGCATCTGTTAATTATTCTTCAGTCAGCTGCAAGTATTCAAAGGTTATTCAGTTGCAGAGTGGCCCTGTGACTTCAGTATATCTACCAGTCAGCAGTTCAGTAAGAACTGTAGAAGTCTTTGCAAGCAATAAGCAAGACTTTGATATAAGCAGGTTCAATAAAACAGAGTTATATCTGTTTTGTTTTTGGTTGGGCCTTTGATTGTTATTCGATGTAATAGGAAGTTCGATATACCAAAGTTGTACTGTAATAAGTTATGAGGGTTAAGTTCTTTTTGTGTGTTTTTTCAGGTGGATCTGCTGATAATTCACCCTCTCAGTTGGAGATGAACCGAGATCAGGGTCAAGGCATTGGTGCCAACGGCGGTGCCGGAGATCAGCTACGAGATAACAACCGCATGAATTCATCACGGCGTCCACAACAGCAGCAGCAGCAGAGATCTTATCCTTCCCATGGGACAGAGTACACCAGCCGAAACCATGCACCACAGGGATCAGACTATGGCTACCGAAACCAGGGCTATTCACAGTCGACTGCCAACTATAACAGGAACCAGGGTTATTCGATGGAATACTCCAATAGAAACCAATATGGTAAGTGGTATTCAGTTACTTTAGCTGAGTGGCAGAAAACCAGAGTTAATCAAAAGCGCACGTCATCTGTACAACGAACCAGCATTACACGCTCCTAACTTTAGCAGAAACTACGGTTATGTGATCCAACAGGGTGAGCAGTAGTAGCAGGTCACGAACTCACATGGCAAACCATGCTTTTCCACTGAAAATTCACAAGTTCTAGAACAAACAGCTCAGAAAGCATATTCAGCTTATCTTAGACCATTCTTCAGCACTTTTAAGAAATTATTGTTAGGTACTATTTAAATATAACAAATGTACATTTACAAACCAATGTTAACTGTAAAAAGAATCATGGTTATCTTATGAAGTACTCACAGTCAAAACCAGCATGGAAAAATTACATCCTGAGTTACAAACCAACTATTAACTATAATGCAAAATATATATTGATTATTAACATTTTGAGAATGAGAGTGTACTAAAATTGACTGCGAAACCAATGCAGCTCATAGTTAAATTGTTAAACCCTATTTCAACGGTGTTCATGATGTTTATGTTAATAATTTTGACTGCTTCAACAAAAGCCTCGTGTTTTTAATTCCTCATAGCTAAAGGTGAGAAGACAAAAGTTATCCTGCTGTGCTTGTTTTCTGCAGGGCCACCAAGAGGGCGAGGTGGACCTCGAGGAGGCCGGCCACCGAGGAGCCGGGGAAGTGGAGGCCCTCGTGGAGATTCGGGTCTTCGATTCGAAGGGGAATTTGACTTTGAGAGTTCCAATGCCCAGTTTGACAAGGAGCAGATTGAAAAGGAACTCAAGGAGAAGCTGACCATAGGTACTTGACTAATCATGTATAGATGTTTTTGATTCTCGAAGATTTAAAGAAATGTCCAAAGTTTGTGAATGAGACATGAGGACAAAGTTCACAAAGTTTGTCTATGAGAAACGGGCTACCCCATACAAAAATGGGGTGGCATTTCCGCTTCCCCAGTATATTATTTTCCACTAACACTGTGTTCTCATTTTCATCCATTCATTCAGAACACGCTTATGTAATGCCTCTCCACGATACTTGCCCAACCTCGGTAATAGAGAAAAGTTTTAAAATACTTGTAAAAAGTGTGTGCAGAATCCCTTGTGAAAAGAACATGGAGATCTGATGGAAGGCACAGCCACTGAAAAGGCATGGTGTTGCATTTCTGAAGTGTGTACAGAGGGAGCAACAAGTTCAGTAGTTCACCTTGAGATTTGGAATGAAGATGTCTGTGACAGGTCAGTAGATCTCCTGTAAGTAGCTGGGAGCATTCCTGTTTAATTGTTTATTAAAAACACTGAGTTAGCAAGAAGTTATGAGAATAAAATTCTTTCAATATCACTAATTAATGTATGACTTGCTGTGCCAACCGCAATTGTTGTCAGAGGCACAAAATAACTGAGTGATTGCTTATGTTGACAGACTTTAAAAGACTGTAGTTCTTTGATAGGTGATAAGGGAGATGGAGAGCGAGAGGCTTCAGCAGATGAGGAAGAAGAAGTAGAGGAGGAAGCACCAGTCTTCTATGACAAGGCAAAGTCATTCTTTGACAGCATCAGTTGTGAGGCACTGGACAAGAGTCGTGGGTAAGTTAACTATCATACTGTACCGTAGGTTCGCTCGTAAGTCATCTCATATCAGTTCAACCAGTATTAAGGTGACTGTACACTACACCATCTTGGATTTTAATTAAATTTGATACCTTTTCTATTAACAGATAAAGAGAATTTCTGAAAAATTTCATGTTATTACCTCAAAAAAGTGTTGGAGTTGCAAGTTTTTTACTTTTTGTCATTCGTGTATTTGGAAAAATTTGAAAATTCACGGTCTTTGACTTACTGTGAGTCAGGAGGAACAGAGCTAGAAGCTGGAAATTGTGAGCTTTGTATTCAGGCTATATCTGATTTGTGTAGGGGTGGTGGTCGGCCAAACTGGAAGGAGGAGCGGAAGATGAATACTGAGACGTTCGGTGTCTCGGGCACATCCTATAACCGGCGTGGGGGCAGAGGTCGTGGAGGTCGGGGCTACTATGGAAGAGGGCGAGGTGGAGGATGGAGCTCAGGCTACCGAGGTATGGGTTATGATTCAGCTGTGTAACACTGCTGCACACATTATATTGATTTATATAGTATGATGATGATGAAATGCAGATGATGATGGCGATTCGTGTGAAGGTGAAGATGAGGTTAGAGTTCATTCAGTTCAGACTCTGTAAGACAGGATGATGATGGCATACGATGCTGTGCATGGTAACTATGATGATGTTTGGAATGATGAGTAGATTGTAGTTAATTGAGTTTATTAATAGAATTATCTTAGTGCCTGGACTAGCAAATTCACTAATTCATCTAAAGAGTGATTAGCTGGACACAGCTAATCACTCTTTAGATGAATTAGTGAATTCAGTTATTTGGATGATGAGAGGGAAGGAGAAAACAAGGACGGCCAAGGAAAAAGTGGATGGATGAGATACATGATACAACTGGAATGAATTTGGCTGAACTGAGAGATGCGACGGCGGACAGAAGGAAATGGAGAGGCTTGATCAGGACGGTCGCTAGAGTTCAAAGAACTGACAGCACAAGGTGACAAGGTGTGATGATGAGAAACCTGAAGGAAAAGGGTTGAGTGGAGCTGTGAATTGAATTCAAGGGTAAGATGATTTTGATGCTGATGGTGAATGTTTTTGATGGAGGATAACATTGGTTGTTTGCAGGGGGCTTTGGATACAGAGGACAGTCTCGCAACCGAAATCAAACAGGAAGCTTTGAACAGAACTTGTCTGGTATGGTAAGTAACTGGTCTTCTTGCCATGTGCGACGGCAGAATATGTACGTGACCTTTACCTATCAAGTGATGCCTTCACAAATTTGATATTTGTAAAACAGACTAGGAATTTGGTCAGTATTTAAGTAGTAGATAAAAAATATGATATTTAAGGCAGACTAGGGATTGATCGGTCGTTATGAAATTCCTTAAATGTGTCTGCACAGATCCTGTTAGTGTTATCTCCTTGTTTGTGATACTGCTCATGGCAGATGCTAAAAAAGTGTTTTCATCAGTAACTCTTAGTTTCTTGTATAATGTTGATTACAAGGACTGATCACGATTAGTACAATGTTACCGTTGCAATGTGTAATGTAAATTGAGGTGACCTGGATAGTGGAACCATGTGTTCCTTAAGGGTTTACCCTTTGATGCTAAAATATGTGACTGTACTGGGAACGTGTGTTATTGATGAATAAAATTAATTCTCTCTGCATTTCATGAATGCACAGAGTTTAAAGGAAATGCACTTTCAGTGTATGGTTGTATTTCAACCAGGGCACAATTGTGCATTCTCTAAGCAAATTTTGAATTTGCAGTCCTGGTTGAAGAAAATGAAATAAATAAACTGTATCTTTACATCTGTTCATTTTTAAGTTTTGATTTGAATTCATTTTCAGACAACGGCCAGATCCTAAAGTGACTTGAAATGGACTGACTGCTTAGAATGACCTCCAATGAAACCAAGAAACACAAAGAGAATGAAATTCCAGTTAGCTGTGTGTCGCTGCCTCCAGTTCAACTGTTTCAGCTCTGACGATTCGCAAATTTGCTTGGCACGACTACCCTTTACGAACTCTGAAACGAAGCGGACTATTTGTGCAGACCCATGTCTCGGAATATTACAGTGCATAAGTAATTTAGGTGGCAGGAAGTTAGTGTTAGCATTTCATCTGAGTAACTGAATATGTTGCACAGTAAGTGAGCAGAAAATGTTTGGCAGGTTGTTAATTTGTAATACAAAGGCTTCTGTCTGTGCAGTGTAAATCTTTACATGAGTTACTGTAAAATTTACTGAGAAACAGGTTTGTGTCTTCTTATTGGCCGTTTGGTAAATTTAGCGCTACGATGTCTGGGTTGAGACTGCATGAAATTTTCAGTTTAAAACCGATGAATCGAGACATTTAGATGTGTTAGTGTCATCCAGTTGGTAAATTTCCATTTGTTACGTTTGTGCTCCAGTGGAATGTTCCATAAGCCCAAAGACTATCTCTGTAGCTGATGGAAATGATTATTAAAAGTGTAACGACTCTGCCTTGCCTTTCATCTGAAAATTAGAGCAGGTTGAACTTTAGAGAGGTTCTTAACTAGCGTTCTACAACTGTTACATTCATATATACCGTATGCTTACATGCCTTCCTGTTGGGTCTGTGAAAGACAACTGTCTTTTTCAGCAATTAGATGTATAATAGTGCCTTTATGAAGTACTTACTCGGTATGCTTACTGGAAACCGGCTAAGATGTAGCCGAAAGAATATCTTATTCTAGTAGATGTATGACTGCACTTGCTATGTTTTCCTCAATGAACGCTTGGCATAGGCCACACTTTATACATAGCGTAGACTGTGGTCACAAAAAGGTATTAGAGGCACAATAGAAGTGATCCACGTTATGACAATTAGTTGAGCGCTAACCTTGTCATGCAGAGCGTACAGGTTTGGGCCTGTCTTAAGATGATCTTTTGTAAAGGCTTTGCTGGGTAATAATACACATGCATACTAGCATGTGTACATGCACATACCAGTACTTCTGTATTATTGTACATGCAGACATCATAGAGAGATAGCCAGTACACACAGGTTTTTGTGTGAACAGGCTTAACAGTTGCTTTGCACTATAATTTTAAGGTTAATCATTAGGTAGTGGTGCTGTTTGAATAATAGTGAAACACTAGTAGCAAAATTGTTTTGATGATTGGTGTGGCTTTCCTCTTTAAGAAATGTGGCTGAATTGATTTGAGTTGCAAGTTTTAAGACAAGTCTCAAAATCTTAAAAGATTTTTGTTTGTGCTGCTGTTAACTCAGAGAATATAACAGATGAGTATCTAAACATGAGGTTTTGTTCTCTTAGATTGTGTTGCCCTTATATTACCTTACTTTGCATATCGTACCCTGCGATGTTGCCCAAAATGACCATTTTATCTTACTTAAATTACTTTCCCTTGTCTCGTGCTGCCTTATTTGACATTACTAGGGCTGGTACTGATTAAAGAAATTTTAATCGATTGATCTCTAAAATTTCAATTTATTATTAAATTAAATTAATTTGATATCTGTTACGTAAAGCGTGAAAACTGTCAAAAATGTAGTCAATGAGTTAGTTACTATCTTCTTTCTACAAAAGCTTCAATCGAACGTTTATTTCAATTAGAAGAGTTTATTTTCGACTTTTCCATGAGCAATTGAGCATATACCTTACATGCAAAATGATTGCTTAATTTTCCACTCAAATGTTTCATTGTTGACCATATTGTTTACTGCGGAAATGCGCTGCTCGACATCTTGAGATGTATAAAAAAATTGATTAAAATTTTTAATGCTTAGTCGATTGATTAATTAATCGTTAAAATCCACATCCCTAGACATTACCGTAATCTTAAGTTACCTTACTATATGTCATGTTGACTTAAGTTTTAAACATTACCTAATGTTACCTCACATTGCCTTATGGTCTCTTACCTTTCATAACCTTGAGCTGCTTCAACCTTGAACCATCTTCTCCTGCTTGAAGGGAATTTGTCCCTTTGTTTCACTTCTACTGTTTATGACTAGCTTACAGAGTTGAATTGTCTCGAGACACTGTCTCGGTCTCGAGACGCCTCGAGACAGGTTTTTGATGTCTTGGTCTCGGACCCCAGTCTTGGTCTCGAGATTATTTCTTGACTTTTTGGAAACTGTCTCGAAGCGAAAGTCTTGTCTTTTAGGAAACTGTCTCGAAGCGAAAGTCTTGTTCTCTTGTAGAAACTGTCTCCAAAGTTCTCGTACAAACTGTATTTTGTTCGGAACTTCGTACAGTATTGCGCTATAAAATTGTCTTGTGCCGAACGGATAACTAGTTAATCAGAAGTGCCAAACAGACAGGAAGTTTAAAAAAGCGGTGTTTCTGGTAATAAGATTTAAGAGTATTGGAAAAAGCAGTATTAAGTTTGCACTTTCAGTCCAAAATTTCCAAATATCTTAAACTGTCTCATAAAGAACCTGAAATCTTGAAATTTGCATTCACGCAGTTTGAAATCAATGAAAAATAAAATAAATGGCATGCCGTTCGTCGTTTGTGTAAAGCCAACATAAGCGAAACGCTTGGAACAACATCTAGTTTCTCAATGTGAGTGAAGTGACTTAAATCTCTAATAGGCCTAGGGGCTAGGGCCTATATGGAATTTTGTTGGTTTAAATTTTAGAATCATTTAGAAGATTTCAGAATGGCTGAAATATATAATTTCTTTATAGTTTATGCAATTCAGGTGATCGGCTGATTTCAGTGAATTGACCCTTGTATTAGACTTCAAAAGTTGAGAAAAATTGTTTCGGGACTTGGGTTCAATGTGCATTTCACTCGTTTCGAACTGTCTCGGACCTGGTGTCTCGGTCTCGGACCCCTCGGTCTCGGTCTCGAACCCCACTGTCTCGGTCTCGGTCTTGAGTTTTATGTCTCGTATACAAGTCTGCTAGCTTAGCAAATATACCTTACCTTGTTACCTTGTGCTGTCAGTTCCTTGAACTCTAGCGACCGTCATGATCAAGCCTCTCCATTTCCTTCTGTCCGCCGTCGCATCTCTCAGTTCTGCCAAATTCATTCCAGTTGTTTCATGTATTTCGTCCATCCACTTTTTTCCTTGGTCGTCCTTGTTTTCTCCTTCCCTCTCCATAATTATGCTAACATCATTTCCTTTTCCAATCCATCTGATCGCATGACATGACCAAAGAACCTCAACTTTGCTCTTAGCACTGTTTGTTGTAGTGTCTCTTCCTTCTCAATTCCGATACTCATGCGCACCCAATCATTGGTCCTTTTCTCTATCCATGATATTCTCTGCATCTTCCTCCATATCCACATTTCACATGCGTTAATCTTTTTTCTCATTTTCTTGGTCATTGTCCATGTCTCGCTGCTGTATGTTACTGTTGGTATGATCAAAGCCTTCACCAATCTTTTTTCGTGTCTTTACTCACATGTTTGTCCTTCCATATTTTTTCAGACCATTCATTGCAGCTTTTCCTATCGCCACTCTACGATTTATTTCCATATCACACTTTCCCTCTTTTTCTATTACTGATCCCAAAAACGTGAAGCTAGTTACTGTTTCTATTTCCTCTCCGTCTACTTCAAACTTGTCCTCCTCTTCTGTTGTCATGATCTTTGTCTTCTTTATATTGAAGTAGAGTCCTGCTTTCTCGCTTTCACTCTTGAGCTTTCTTATCAGTTCTACCAAATCGTTTTTTTACCCGCCAATAGTGTTGTATCATCAGCGTATCTCAGATTGTTCTTCCCGCTATCTTTATTCCTTCCTCAGCCTCATCCATTCCCGCCTGCCTCATTATCCTTTCAGCGTACATGTTAAATAGGAAAGGAGACAGAATGCATCATTGCCTTGTATGATGCAAATATTCCTAGTGGTAGTATTTTCTAAGTTGTAAAAGTTTACTTGATTAATTACCTGCCGTAGTCGACAGAGCTTCCAGAAATTGTGTACTTTAAAGAAATGTTTGCATTTGACTCTGAGTAGTTGCCAACAAATTAATTTCTATAGCTAGTATAATGACTGCAGTTGATATGGTACATGTATCGGGAGTGTTAGATTCAAGGGGATTTATTAGGCATACATCCCATACACTTGGTGGATGTTTTTTCTTAATTGTTTTCCAATTATGCCTCAGGCCTTACTCGCATTTCCATTGCAATAGCATATTCTGGATCTGACCCTGGTTTTAATGCAGTGCACTGATGTACACCATCACCTTATAATGTGCAGCACTATGGTGTGTTTGATGGTGCACTGGGTCTGTAACTAGTGCAGTTTTGAATCTGCTGAGCGGACTTTGTGTAACCCTGGCCAAAGGTTAAACACACTCATCTCAGATTCAGATATACTGACCTTGAGCATGCGACAAATGCAACAAATTAATACACATAATCATAGCGTGAATATTGATACTTGGATACAATTTATCTGGAATGTCTCCTCGTGATAAGTGATAGTCATTATGATGTAATACACGATACTTAATGTTATCAGACGTTTTCTTTTGACAAATAGCCTGCATGGGTTTGGGAGTAGGTTTATGTCATCGTGGATTGCATGTATACGGAGTGTGTGGTTTTAATGCAAGTTTGTACAGTAGGGATTTGTTTGCTGAAGCAATTATTTTGGCTGCATACTTTGACTTGCAACTCAGGTTTTCATATACCCATAGGTAACTGAACACAGATATAGGCATGAACTGACCAAGCAGAGGTACAGGATTGAGTGAAGAAGTTTAGTTAATACGCTAGTCTGACTCCTATAAAGTAGTCCCCTGTGAAACAAAGAAAGATATGAAGCTGGAAAATGTGCGATATATGTGTGTATATACATCGCATATATATATATGTATATAGGTATGTTCAGACAGATACACGGAGTCTGAAATAGCAGGCCTTGTATGATGTAAATCGTGAATGTACTGTAGCGGTGTTCAGAGGTGACAGATCTCTCTCCGACAGACTTCTACCAATACCAGGATGATCTGACCAGTGCCCTCCTCTTGGATTCGACCACATGCGCAAGGCTTCTGGCATATGGCGAAAGATGAAGTCAACACTGTCGAACATTTTCAGCGTTTGTTAACTCAATGTATCAACTTAAATCTACTTTTAAGTCCGGATTACTATTTTCTCGCACTCTATCTCTTCACTTTCCTTCTTGTATTCATCTCTGTTTTCTTTCTTAGTACCTCTTCAATGTGATTCCTTATATTCAGGGGCTGGTTGCTAAGGACTGGAGGAAGGAGTTGGGATTGGTTGCTAGGGACTGGAGGAGGAGAGGGAACTGGTTGCTAGGGACCCGAGAAGGAAGGGTACAATGTTAAAATACACTGTCCCTTCAGGTTGTTTTCTGTTTATGTTTGATGTATATCAGTGCTTGTGTTTAGTGCCTGAAATGAGTATTTATTAGTAATACTATTATTAATAGCCAGTTTCTGTTAAAAACACCAGGGATGACATAATTCTTCACCAAAACCACTTACCACAGATTCAGATAAAATATGACCGACCAGCAGCAGTATGCTGCTGTGTTTTTATAACCTGACTTGTTATTACATGAATTTTATCTAATTCAATGACAAAATGGGGCCAGAATTTACTTTGGCTATAGAAAAGGACCTGCTATAATACACTACTCTGTATGGCACAGTGACCTATTTGGTAGCATGTGTGGCCTGTCCAATGATTGCATGTGCAATCCCGCTGATTGGACTTTGCATAAGGGCTCTGGGCAAGTGTTTTTCATCTATATTTGTCACCAAGCAAGAGACTTTGTTACTTGCTTAAGCATGGAAGTAAAACTGGAAGTCCTGTTGTGCTGGGTCTTGTGTGGCCTTGGGATTCATGCACTGCGAGCATATTGAAAGTCAGAAAAGGATATGGGCACATACAGTATATATGTCACTATGACAAATGAGAGATTTAATCATTGATACAGCTTCCAAAGCAGCATAATACGGCTCCTGTCTAATCGTTATGCATATCGTACATAAAATATACTTAACTTGCCACTTTGTTGAAAGGGGTTGTTTGGTTGTTACAGTGTGATGTATTGGCACTACATCAATATAAGAAGAATTCTTAACCCTAGTTATGCTCTCACATGTTTTGCTTCCAGTATTTATTTCCAAGGTTTGTGGTTCAAGGGAAAATTGCGTAATTGTTTTGATGTCTGTGTTTGAACTTCTGCAAGCTTGGAATGTGACTGAAATCAGCAGTTTTGCTTATCAAATAGAGTGTTTTCGTTTTACTGGTCCACAGTGCATTTATTATAAAGCATAGTTGGGTTGGGAAAGCTGTTGTCAAGATTATGAAAAGGCAAATAGTGCCATTGTTAACAAGGGAAGTAAAAGCAAACTATATACATAGACCAACAGTTTAGTAGTGTTGTGCAAGATCATGGAGGAATACTTGGAACGAGTATGATATCATAAAGGGCAGACGACATGGATTTACCAGACGTCATATGCTTGACAAATCTGTTAAGAGTTCTTTGAGGAGGTCTAGGACAGATGAGGGAAACCTGTAGATGTAAGTTATCTAGATTTTTACCAAAGCTGCTTATCAGGTTTAAAGAAAAACAAAAAGGTTGGCATAGGTGACATAGAGGAGCTACAAAAATGATTTTTGGCTCTAATGATTTGATCTTAGAAGAAAAGTTGAAAAGGTGTGGACGAACAACATTGGAGAGAAGGAGCAGTGGAGACCTAATTGAAGTGTATAAGATTACCACTGGAAAGGAGGCAGCACAGTGGGAGAGGTTTTTGAATTGGCACCAAGCAAGGTAGCTGGAGGACATTATGTACAGTAGGTATAAATTATTTAAGAAACCGAAAGGAACATTAGGGTGGACATTTTTCAGTGAGTTGTAGACTTGTGGAATGGTTTGGATGGGATAATAGTACTGTACTGTCTCAGTGGATGTTATCACAGCTATTAAGAGGAGGCTAGGAAGACTATTCAATGTTCCATATTAACTTACAGTGGCTCTAACACAGATTGTGTTTTCTCAGCCACTTTAAACCCTTGTTATAATACATGTATAATTCTTAATGCACACTGATATTTATTAGCAAGTATTAGTTACTTTAATATCCTCAAGGCATTGATACATCTGATTTTGTTGTTCAGAGTAGACTATAACTGAATTTGAAATTACTTAATGTCATTTAGACGAAGAACAGTCCTTTATGCTAACCCTGGGGCAGCTATGAAGTGTTAGCGACTTCATTTTTCTTAGCCTTGACATATAAGGGCAGGTGGCCAGTCCTCTCCTTTGCTATCTCATCTTTCCACTGATCAGTGTACTCATAGTAGCTAAAGGCACAGAATGGAGCAGATACTGATACACAAATTTATGCCCTAGTTATGGCGAGGATTTTAACCCCTGACCTATTGACTGACAGTCCAGTAAGCTAACCACTAGACTAGCACACAGCTCAGTGTCATCAAGACCTGTTTACAAAAACATCTGGTTGCCAAATTTAAAAAAATGGCATCATTTTCTTGACATTTGTCCAGCAAATAGCAAACATTTGCATTAGTATATTCTTAGTCACCAGGACAGCTGCCGGAACTGATAGACAAGATAAATGACGGCAGTAAAAGTTTGAGAATAATTGCGCAGACTAAAACAGTGACTATTGGCAAACAACACGAACTATGGGTAAGGCTGGATGGCAAAGAGCAGGAGCAAGTTACGGAGTTTGTAGTACATCTAGGAATTGATATGGGGGAAGATGGCCTGGCAGCGGCAGAGTTTGGTTGACTGAGCAAGATATGGATGGCAAATACGGCAACATATCAAGAGTAACCAAATAAAACTGTATGTAGCATTTACCATCCCAGTGCTGATGTACAGATCTGAGTACTGGTGCATGCAGGGATGACAAAATGAGGATACTGGTGGTGGAGATGGGCTGGTTGAGAAGTTTGGGAAAGGTCAGATGATACAGGATTTGAAATGAGGTGATTCGGTAGGAGCTGGAATTGGAGAATCTGGTGGAAAGGACCAGAAAAAGATGACTAACATGGTTTGGGCATATACAGTATCATGGAGATTGCCAGACAGGACACTCTACAACCATGTGGCAGGAAAGCAGAGTCACAAAGGACAGATAAAAACATGGACGGATAATGTGAACAGAGGACCTTGTGATGCGAGGAGTGGATGTGATAACTGCTGTCACCATGGTCGGGGACAGAGAGATGTGGAGACATCTTGTTCAAGCCTCATCATTGGCACATACATGTACCTGGCAGAAGAGAGATGTAGAAGAGAAGTATACAAATGGCTTAGTCACAATCAGCAAGGGCAGCTCCAGTGGGTTCAACCTAGACATTTGATTTATGGGCGTGGCCATGCCACTGAGTTTAGCAAGGGTTGAAACAGAACTTGTCAAGTAAAAATGGCTAATAATACAAGAAATAAAGGAAACTAGGGAATATAAAAGATGAAACTATGAAAACTAAAGTAAAATAAGTTGTGAACCTGAATCAGGGAAGCTGGCTGAAAATGGCACATGGCTAAAACATGTAATGGAATATGCTTCATTATACCAAATGCACATGACCAATTTAGTCAATGAGGAACAAGAAAACCAATGGCTACATGATGTGAAAGAAATTTAATATGTGTACAAGAGAAGCAACATGACAGTACACAACAGTATCCAATTACAACAGCATTTAATTAGATACTGTTGTTTCCTGGCAAAATAATTAACAAAATTAATCTGTAATTGTGAAAACAGGCTGCTTCTTCACTACCCTCTAAATTGGGGTAAGCCTGTCGGTATTTTAATTTTTAGGTTTTCAAATGTGCAATGTCAAAATGTGACAGTCCATTATAATCAATTGTGACTGAACAATTACACTTCATGAGAAACACCTCAGAGGTGCACCTGACCTGATAACACAAGATACAGTAGAATTGTACTGTCTTCAACTGATGATGACATGGCCGCAAAGAAAGGTCAAGATGCCCATGTTGCATTGTAAAGCAATTCCTATAGACTGGACTCCTTTTAACAACCTTTTCCTCACACAAAAATCAATAAACTAAATATTCACATTCTGGTAAAATAATCAACAAAGTGTGCAGTTAAGTAAACAGACTGTTCTCATGTTAACAATATTCAACTATTCAACAGTAATGTACTTGTATAAATAGCGTTCCTTTTTCTGAATCAGTGTGTCTGCACCATTACCGGTACATAATAAAGCAGCAGCAACAAGAAATACGGTAATAACAGAACGAACCTGAAACTAGACATAAATGGGTTAAAATAGTCATGAAATACTTCTGCACAAGTCATTGCAAGTTAATCAATCCATCACCTGATATCACTATCTCTGATTTTGTTGAATAAAGGGTACTTGCACTGTACTTACTTATTGGCCACCACAAGTGTGAGCATGCCAGTTTGTGACTCTTCTAATTTTCTGTACATTGTTTTGCTTGCTAACGACATTTTTGCTCTAATGACATTTAACATCATATGTATTGGTGCAGGTAATGCTTTTGTAAGGTACTTAATAGGCACTATGGTATAGTTATAGTATAGTATATGTCCAGATGCATAAATACGATGGCCAAGTTATTCATCATGATGAGAAGCTTTCAAAACAATCATTTCAGACTTGGGCCCACTTGAATCCAAAGTCATTGAACTTAGCCCAAACTTCCCAAAGGCCCAAACATGTCGACCTGTATAGTTTAATCTGCCTCTGTATCTCTAGTTCCTAGAGATGTAATCTTCATACTAATTTCAATGTAATTGAAAGCTCTACGGGCATATTAACTAAACTTCTTAACATTTTTAGCCTAAAAACTTACCCTTCAACTGTCTATAGTTCTCAACCATAGCCAGGACTGCATCAGAAACTTTCAGCAGAAGCTCTAAAACCATGTTGATTACACAGAAAAACAATCATAAAATTTAGTTTGTACACCTGATCTGCCACGATTATTATTATTACAGTAATTTTATATAGCGTCCCTTCAAGACTATCTACTCCGCCCAACACTCAACATACTATGGTAAAGAAATATTAAGGATTCTAGTTAATATGCCCAGACAGCTTTCAATTACCTTCAATTTCTTGTAAATTGTAATTGTGAATTTACAAATGTGACGTCGGCCGAGAGAAGGGACCACTTGTTGGGAATGGACTTATTAACAATTTCCATAAGCTTATACTGTCAGAAATTCATGGTAAAAATTTAGGAACATTTGGCCCAAAATTAATGCACTTTTTCAAGAAAATGTAAAATATTATTTGGCGGGAAATCGCCTATAAATATTGAAACTGTCTCTACCCGATGAGTTAATACCAGATTTTTGGCTTCAAAGCATCATCTGGACTAATATAGGTTGCTATACAGCGATTATTTGCTTCAGATGCAGTAATTGGATGCAAAATCAATAATTACGAAAAAGACCATTCTCCGGCTGATCTAGAAAGTGACAAGTGATCCCTTCTGTCGGCCGACGCCACAAATATAGCTACAAATATTATTACATGTACTTCTCTAGGTGATATACAACCTGAGACCAAAGGTGCCAATTGCATGGGCTATATACCATCCGATGTCTTTTATGGGCATATGGTCAGCACAACAGTCAAACCTTCGAAAGATGCTTTTGAAAACTGCGATCTGAGGCCAGCCACAGCTTTAGAAGTCACTGAAAAAGATCTCTCAGAATGTAACCTTGTTACCCAAAATATGGTAGCTATAAAGCACCAGTTGGTATGGTTTCAATGATGGCTGTGCTGTAAGCAAACTCTAGTTTATCCTTTTGGGTATGCTATGCAGTTAAAACAATACAATGCTGGCAGACCAAACAAAATATAATAAATAAATCTGAATCATTTGGAAACTTGCAGTGCTTATAAACGTAATAACTTTCTCAGCCCAGCAATTCCTAATGCACTTACTTCTGAAGGAATAAAAGGTTAGCATTATTATTACATGTATTACGATTACTATTACTGATATTCAGAATTACATAGCACCACCATCTAATTATTATGCAATAATTGATTACACTATTAAAGCACTTTTGCAAGGACTCATTGTCCATCAATGATGATACACCAATGTGCGCATGACTATCCTGATGATTTCTTAAAATGAAACAGAAAGAGCAAAATTTGTGTGCCTCCATAGATAAAATAAAAAAAGGGGAGATGCTCACTTCCTTTTAGTTGGATCCTGAGCCAGAAATGGACGAATTTCAAGGTCCTGGTCACACGACCAGCACATTGCATGACTTGTCATTTACATTGCCCTGGGTCACAACATGAAGTTGAACCCGCAATCTCATGTTCATCAATCGAGTGTGTCACCAAGCAGACCACCGTTGTCATTTACACACACATAAATATACGAATCATAAACATTATGTCATTAGATATTAGTGCTATATACAAAGGCCAACAGCATAATATGTTTAGTAGTATATACAACAATCATGACTAACAAAATACAATAATCATGACTAACACAAACTGCTGGTCTTTGTGCCCCAAAATGGCAATAATTACCTAATGACAAGATGTCGAGGGGAACCAAGGCTATGAAGCATTAGCAACACCATTTTCTTAGCCTTGGTGTATATGAACATGGGCAACCACTCCTCTCCATGGCTGCATGCTCTTCCTACTGCCCAGTGTACAGTATACGTATTCATTTCATAGCCAAGTATGCTAGTAGGCACTAGTAGAACATAAATTTGTACACATCTTTTTGTCCTGGCAGGGATTTGAACCCCCCAAAGTACAACACTCTAACCACCAGACTACCATGCACTCTACCCACTCTACTATATTTGTTCAGACAAAACAATGGATGGCACTCCACTGTTTAGGCGCAGTGCATGAGCGAAAGCCTGCCAATGGTGATTTCCCAGTTATCTGAGCATTATTGCATTATTTGCCTACAGACGAACTTGTTGCTCTTTAACGCCAATTGTCGAGAGCACTTTGACAGAGAGAGGTACTTCTGAGGGGGAACGGACATTATCCCCCGGACATAAGCCCCCCAAGCTAGGACATAAGCCCCCCGGACAAAAGCCCCCAAGCTAGGACATAATCCCCCATGGCAGGCTACGATATAATCGCATAATATTTTAAAAGTTTATTATACTAGTCTGTCCAAAATTGTTACCGGCAGCAGCAGCAAAATGTTGAAAATAATTGTTGGCCTAAATGGAATTTTGATTGTTTGATGAAACTATTTCTAACTAATATAAAATTGTTTCAGTAAATAGAACTGAACGATATTAACACGTCTTAACTTTAAACCTAAATGACACTAACAAGTCTTCACTTTGTAACTGAATAACCGATTGACATTAACAAGTCTTAACTATCGAACTGAATGACACTAACAAGTCTTAAGTTTAGGCCTACACCTAAATGACATAGCGAACAAAAATAGGGCAATAAGGCCTAAGGTTTATCAATGACATGCAGAAATTTGGCTAATTGCACAGAGGGGGATTTTGTCCGGGGGAATTATGTCCAGGGGGATAATGTCCTACACTCCTTCTGAGGTGCTATATTAAATGTCATGAGTCATACATAGATACAGACATACAAGGCAGAAGTGCTAATATGTTGTACTCTTAAGGATTTCATAGAACCTCTTATATTACATTAAATGACATTGTTTACATTACTATTCAATGCAAGGAATAAACCTCGTGAACATTATGTACCTGTGAACATTGGCATTACGGTTCAAGCACTCAAACCATCGGCCACAGTATCACATTTAAATCAACAGCTGAATCAGAAAATTGGATACCCACTTTAAAAACGTAAATTACAATAAGATACAATTAATTAGGCCATTCACCTACATCGTAACAATGGAGCACACAAACAATGACTTTGCG
Source organism: Aporrectodea caliginosa (assembly GCA_020284085.1). NCBI lineage: Eukaryota > Metazoa > Annelida > Clitellata > Crassiclitellata > Lumbricidae > Aporrectodea > Aporrectodea caliginosa. The sequence continues at coordinate 1,535,628 of JACEVL010000154.1, read as the reverse complement.
AATGAAGTGTTTAGCACCCTCATTTCATTTTCTTAGCTTCTGCACATCAGGGCAGGTGGCACTTCATCAAAAATTAACCCAAAGGACTCTTTGTAACCAAGTTTAGAGGCATTGGAGGAATAAAAATGGTTAATTTACTTCACAATTTGAACCTCAGATCTAAGAAAATGCAGGATAGCATGCTAATCAATACAGTACTGTACCAACCACTCCACTCTACTTGAATATAACAGAATGGTCAAACGTAACCGAATGATCAACATTTCTCATGATACTATTCCCATATTTGGTAGGATATCATCTCCCCAAAATCGTCATCATCTGAGTTTTCAGGACAGCAAACTCTAAGGTCAAGGACTTGTGGACGCTCACTATCACTAGCCTTTTGTGCCAACTGCCCAATTAACTGGAATATGACAGCACGGTTCAAAATTACAGGATAACTGACAACAGTGAATTATTCATCAAACTTTTCCCATTTCTCGAATGATGTGAGCTCCGGCGTGGTGTGCGACTTGCCTGTCCGCTGCAGAGGTTGCAGTGGCCAACAATTAACTGCATTTGGTTCAGAAATGTGATGTGCGTGACTTTGAGGCATCTGGAATCTGTCGTCTGAGCTGTTCTGTGGATTGTGTATGGCGTGTCTTTTGTTCATTTCACTTGTTTGCGCAGATCTCGGTCGCATTGTGGACACCTTCGTCATCAGCATTGAAGTTGTGTCAGGCTGTCTGAGAGGCATCCCAGACAATGGAACTAATGGTGTCTGGGAGATGCCCGGATGCATGACTGGCAGCTGAGAGCCACTTGGTTGCATCAGCGACAACTGGTTAATGCCCTGCTGCATCAGTGGCATCTTTGAGATGCCTGACTGAGCAGTTGACATCTGGGAGTTGCCTGGTTGCACAAGTGGCACTTGGGAATTGAGAGGTTGAAACAGAGGTGCCTGAGTAGCACCTGACCGGGGTGCTGGCATCTGCGAAATGCCAGATTGGAGGAGTGGCATTTGAGAGATTCCAGGTTGCATGAATGGCATTTGGGAGGTTACTGGTTTGCCAAGCAGCATTCTGGAAATACCTGGCATCTGGGACATGTTACCCAATTGTTCGTGTTGTATATTAGAAATGCCAGACTGAGGAGTTGGCATCTGAGAGACACCCAACTGCACTACAGGCATCTGTGACATTCCTCGTGGCTGAAGTGGCACCTGGCACATGTCCAACTGTGTGGCAGTTTGTGGCATCTGGGTGAAGCTGGGCTGGACAGAGTGCTTCTGAACACTACTGTCCTCCAAACTAAGAGATACAAGGACATCTTCGACAATAGGTTTATCCTGTGAAGGCAAGGCCATGTTTGATCTTGGGGCTAACGCAGAATCCAAAGGACTAGCCAGTTTTGTCTTTGAAGCTTCTGGTGGACGAACTGGTTTTTCTGCTGGAGCTGAACTAGCAGCTAGCACATCACGCTTTGAGCTCAAACCATCATCATAATAAAACTTTGTTCGTCGGGACTCTTGACCAAAAGCAGACAATGTGCCTGCATTGGACTTCGCTTTCTGCTTGATGGTGGTGGCCATTTTTTCTGTTATTGGATCTTTTCCAGTTAAACGTTGCACCTCTCTACGAACAGACTCAAACTTCATTCGGACTGTTTCATAGCTGTTTTTCTGAAGGGCATCCATCCATTCGTGGCATTGTTGCATCGTCTGTCCGCTGAAGTAGTGTTTCCTGCCTTCCTCTCCAGCAAAGGTGATCGTAAAAACAAACGGCCGGTCCGAAATTGGCTCCACTTCAACTGAGAACTGAGCAAGCACAAAAACTCCCAAAGGGTCGTGGTCGGCAATCGATCCAAACTCGTTCGTCCGAAAATAAAACAGAAGGTTACCCTGAAGTCGAAACCACCGCTCCTTATAGCCGCCTTTTGACGACCGGTACTGGAGTCGGCCTTCTCGGTCTGGGAGGCGTGACTGAGCGGTGTGCCTTAGGGCAACTTCGTTGAAATGGAATTTCATGTCTTTTAGCCCTACAACGCCTAAAGAACACCTACACACAGCAGATTTCTTACACTAAAACACCAAGCTGAGTTCGAAACGTTTAAATGTCATTTATCAACTAGTTCTTTATAATGTATAAATGTTTCTGTTATTAATGTAGTTAGTTTACAGTCACTTTCGCATACGAAACTCGTCAGCCATTTCTAGAACTGAATCACAGCTTCTCAACTGAATGATTTTATATAGCGCAATGACTCCACAATCAAACTTAACCTAAGATTTTAATGCAAACGTTTTTCTGTAGCGACCGTAGAGGAGTATTCATATGCCCATACCTGAAAAATTCCACTGGCCGAAAGAGCCACTGACCCTCGACCAGCGCATCGACTACAGAACTGTAGGCCTATCTCTTCCTTTGATGTCGAAAAAGCAAATCTTGTCAAGGAAACCTATGCATGTACATACGTCGATACTCGAGATATCTTACGATGAAAGTACTTGTCCTCACGAAGAGGTGGCAAGAGCCGATGTTTGATTTGATAGCACCAGTATGCGCTGTTCACCATGACGTGACTTTTCAGAAATTTCAGAAATTTACCTAAAGCTACATTTTATTTTATTACTAGTATTCGAGGCGATACGATTGCTTGTATGCGAACATTGTATGTATGTAATTTTTGAGTGGCCCCTATGTTTTGCGTGGAACTGTCCCAAAGTAAAGATGGCGGCGTCGGAGTGCGATATGTCGCGTAGGACTCTCAACGAGTTTGTGGATAAATTGACCAAATATGACGATATGTCAAAAGCTTACGACGAACTAACAAATGAAGAGGCAATACTATTCTTTAATGATTATGTGCTTTTCTAAATGTTGACGGTTTTTATGAAATTTGCCTAGAGCTGAGGAGGCGGCTAGTTTAAAAGGAATGCACACAATATTATACAAGTTTTTATAGTGCAAACTTTTTCAATAATTAAGTGAAATAAAGTACAGCAATTGCAGATTTATACAAGTCCCAGCAACACTATGTCTGTCAAGTTGGTCTGATTATCATATTCGGATATTGGGTAATCGGTTTAAAAGTCAGGTACCTTGCCAGAGTAAGGTTTTTATGCTTCACATCATGAATTATACACCTGGGCAATCACCAGAACATCTCAAACTGTTTCCATCTTTGGCCCAAAAAGAGGCCCCACAAGGGCCCAACTACAGAGATACGCTAACTGTGCGCATTTTCTTACTTTAAATATCAGGTCTACAGGCCTAACTGGTCCAGTTGAGGTTTTTATGCTTCCTATCATGAGCAAAAAAAACCAAAACTCTCGGCTGGTTCAGACTATTGCTTAATGGGGCCTATATGAGAATAAGATATGTTAATAACTTATATAGTGCAGAGAAACACGTTGCTTCATGTTTGGGTCCTTTTGGATCCACTTGCATAATAACTGGAAGCAGTTTAAGATTATTCTGGCAATTCCTTTTTTGTATAACTTATGATAGCTTGTATAAAACCTTTCACTGGGTATTTATATTTAGAAGTAACAGTGAAAATTGTAGTTCTCCATGTTGATTCACTTTTGGAGCTCTTTTACAGAATAAAACGAAATTTGGGTTTCTCTGTTGTTTCCTAGGTAAATAGCTCATGATAAAAGCATAAATAGTTAGTTGGACCAGTTACCTGACACTTTCTGTGTTCGAGCCCTGTTGGTATCCTTACACACTAGCTGAAAGCGATTTGAGACTTTCCGGTTATTTCCTGGGTGATTACTTTGAAGTGATCAGTGCTTGTATGAAAATTTAAATGTAAAAATAATTGTTTGACGCCGCTTTCTATACCGAATATCCAATACCTGAATTTGAATATTCACCAACTTGATGTAGATATAAAAAATAATATTTGTGGTGTGATTATGTGGTTGTATCGTTTTTCAACTGAAGAACAATTATACACCAACAACATTCAAAGGTATCATTCACTTATGCTTGTGCATGATTTTCTGTCTGAGGTGTGACAAGTCATTTGAACAGTTTTTGCTTTTACATTTTGTATTGTGTTTGAAATTGTGCTGTGTTACTCATTTGATGACAGGTGGCTAGATGACTAGTTGGCTGGGTTTTTTTCGTAGACAACTATCTTTCAAGCTGACAGTCTGGATGGTTGACTGACTGGCTGGCTAGGAGTGTACTGGATTGTTTGCCGGCTTAATGGCTGGGGATTGAATGCATAGCTTGCTGGCTGGCTTACTGAGTGGCTCGGTGTAATGAGTGGCTTATTGGCTTAATGTGGTGTTGTTTTAGGAACATGTCAGCAAAGACCTGGAAGTTCTGGTCCAGAGACAGGCAGCCCTTGAAGCAAAGATGCAAACTCTACACTCCATGCTGTATGGCTATTATGACTTACCATAGTACTACCACATACCATAACAAGAACTAGAGTTGTCAAAACTTATGTAAAACACGGCTCTGGTACCCAGGTGCATTCTGAACAGGTAGCAAACTACCCATCACCCCGTCATTGAATGATAAATCATTAATCATAAATTAAGTGTCCAACAGGCCATTTGGGTGTCATATGCACTTGGGCCTAATTCAGAGGTAGTTAAGCAGTGTATGAACCCATGAGGCCATGCACCCATAGGCCATGATATCTTTTAGCCTACCAGTATGCCAATGCAGTGATTTCCACTGACTCCTAGAAACTGAAGAAAATTTGCATTCTATATACACTGACTGAGTAATAACTGTCAACTGCAACTTGATATCTCCTAGCCCATGGCTTCAGTTATCACAGATAACTGCAAATTATTAAGCTGTGAGCCTGTGACTAATGGAGTAATCCACCTGAAATACTCGCTACATGCTTCTTTGACTGAATGTCGATTATGTGATTCATGGCCAGGGTGCTCCCTTTGCTCAGTCCCTGAGCCTCTGGGGGCTGAAGGCCTAAGGTTATTGATTTGGGTACCATGTCACTTGCATCGTAAAGTGACACCAGAATACAAACTTATTTAATTTTTGTGATTAGGCCAAATCTGCAGCTTGTTCAGAATGATTCCAAGCAACTCGCTGGAATGATTTCATTTACGTCAACTTTAGCAGAGAATGTGAGCAGCAAAGTGCGTCAGCTCGATCTTGCAAAGGTGAGTAAATGTGCATGTGAGTCGGTGTTGATGTGCATGTGAGTTGGTGTTGACAGAAGTGTACAGAGGTAAGGTAAAGTATGGTTGTCTAGAACTAGGTAAGATCCAGAATGGTGGTCTGTTCTGTAGTGCAATGGGTCTGTTATTTACAATTGTGCATTCGAGTCTGCTGTTTAGGCTGATGATTACAAATTGTTGTTCTCTGCTCAAATTTACAGATGTGGTTTGGTTGTGACCATGTTCATTCATTGTTTTGGGAGACTTGAAATCGTTAAATTGGTTAATTAAAATATTAGGCTTCACGATTTGACCTACAGGTTTGCTAATTCAAGGAAGAAATTCAACCCTCACAAGATAGAAATCCTGGGCTGCACACTTGTCTTGCACCTCATATTAAATTGCTGATCTTCAGCAAATAATGTGTACAATGAATAAGTAACTAAAACATTTCGGCTGTGCTTGGTTTGAATCAAGGCGCTCAGAGGAAATTGCATTGATTTCTTGAATTTTGAGGTTTCAGTGCACAAAAGCCACTTTAGACTGAGCATCATAAGCAAGTAAAACATATCTAGAAAATAGCTAAGCTTAGGCTTGAAAGACCATATTTTGTGTCTAGAGGCAACACAGATGGTACAATTGCATATGATTACCTGATATGAACTTAAATCTTTGACCATTAGAAAATTAAATCTTAATGCTTTGAATTACACATTTGTGAGGTTCCTTAGAGCCTTTTGAGGAAGTAAATAAGTAAGGTGCTATATAAATAGCCAGGTGCAAACTTATATGAAAAATAACATGTATATTTACTTACTTACATGGGACCTGTTCGTTCCACACTCCCACAAAAAACGTGTGCTCTTCGTGCTTTCTTATGTGTTAGTCTGTTGGAACATTCTTCTGGAACAATGTTCCCCTGAAAATATGTTTCTCAAGAGAGACAGCTCAAGACATTTTCTACTTGCATTAAATCACACCGTGTTAGATCTTTACATAGCCACGTTTTAGTGCATTTGTGATGTTGAAAGGTGCAGGATGAATGCCATATACATACATACATACATACATGCATGGATGCATACATAAATGTGAGCATAGGTACATACATCTAATTTTACAAACTTTGAGGTGAAATTTCTGTCTAGTGAAAGTATCAGTGCCATTATAGTGTGCATATATTTATCTGGAGCACCTTTTAAGGACCTCTGCAAGATGCTGAATAGGGTTATCTGACTGATCTAAAAGGATGCAACTCCCTGTAGATTGCGTCATGTGCTGTTTCTGGCTGAACAGTTATGAATTTCAGTGAAAGATACTGTACACAGTGTCTTTCTGTACAGTGGCCTGAATGTTTTTGATGGATCTAGTTACTGTTGTAGAGTCGTGTAACACTTTGCATGCAGAGAGTGGAGGACGTCTTGGATCTTAAATTCTGTACAGATGGTGTTCAAACAGCTCTCCAGGATGAGGACTATGAACAGGTGCAAGCAAATATTTTTAGAAAAAACACTTAAAGGTGCAGACAAATATTTATGAAAATCAGTGTTTTCTTTAAGTTCGTTTTATCTATTAAATTTTGATATTTTAATGTGATGTATCTTGTCATAATGTTGTATTTCAATGTGACAGTTTGCCAGGTTGCATTCAAATGTTGCATCATAATGTTAACTGTTTTATGTTATATCAGGCTGCTGCACACATTCACAGATTTCTGGCACTCGATGAAAATGTCTTGCGAATGAGTGCAGATGCCAATGAAGGTATGTTTTTGAAAGCATGTAAAACTTGCATTCAATTGTTTGTACAGTACTTAGTTTAAGAACCTCTCCAAGGGACTGCAAAGGAATTTTTCCATGAATAAATCGTAAAGTAATGGGATATAACATGGTAGCCGATTGGTTGACTGCATACATTGCAATTCAGTGTGCTGGTTCAAAGCTCCTCTGCAATACTGACTGTGTATTAATAGGCAACCCTGTTATCAGGTGGCACCAATAGTTCTGTGTAGGTTTGCCTTTTTTCATTCAGACACATTATATCACAGTTTACAAATAGTGTGCAACTGACCAGGATACATATGGAATTCCCTGCTGTCTGTACTCAAAGGTGAACTCGGTGTACATAACTGTAAGAAATTCTTAATATACATTATCTAATTAATATGTAGTTTCACTTCAGACAGCTATGACACCATTGCATCAGTATATGTGTATGATATTCACTCTGTTTTCTGTTTCTCTTTCTGTTTCATGTGTAGAATGATATGTACAATGTAATGAAATTCAAAGTGTTAATTACGCTTTCTTGTAGAAAATATTTAACATGACACTGCACTTTTAAAGTTAAAAAAACTGCTTAAAAGTACAATTGTTGGAAGTGCCATCATGAAATTTGTTATAAGAAATTAATTGACCTTGTTATTGGGATCCATCTGAAATTCTCACCTCTTGCCTACTAATATTTGCTCTCAAGACTGTGATGTTGATAATTATTGGTGTTCAGTAAACGTCAAATCAATTTAACTATTGTAGGTAGTACTTTAGACATGTCTTTCAAGCTGTTGCATGAGGCACAAACGAAACTCAAGACAATCATTCACAATAAGTTTGACGCCGCCGTTCGTTCGGCTGATGCAGCCTCCGTCGAGCGATTCTTCAAGACATTCCCACTTATCGGAGAACGTGAAGCTGGACTGATCAAGTTCTCCAAGTACCTTTGTTCTCAGGTTGGATCTCAAGCATTTATTCTAGAACAGAAATTTGTTGTATAATTGCATGTATACCTTATTTAGCACCATTTATGTGCCTCTCAAAAGTACTGTAAGTAAGTAAGTATATTCTTTATTATACCAGTTGCCTAACTGCACTCTGGTATACATACATCTTAACACGAAAAACAAACGAAATGGGAAAGCTAGCGCCTAGCAGCCAACAACAACCAGTCTGAGCAGTATCCAACTACCTCTCACTCCTCCATTGCATAACATTAATACTAAAATGTCGCCCCCAGACATGCCAATTTCATGTAGGAACATTAATATTTACTAGCAAAGGCAGAATGATATAAAGATACCTAGATACATTTCTATGTGATAAACTTACCGTATGTTGATTATGTTGAAATAAGAAATGTTTCACTTGCTAATTAATGATTTGCAGCACTTGTTGTTTAAAACAGGTGAGTTAATAAAACAAGCTTAGTTTGCAACTTATGGGTTTGTTTGAATTGAAGTATAGTGTACCAACAAGATACATTTACAGTAATTTGTCCACCCACCATGACAGCTAGTCTTGCCAGATATTGGTAAGTCTGTGGTGACTAGCATAACCTAAGCTGCTGTATGGGCAGAGGTGACAATATCTGGGTAATGGTATCCCATGCCATCAGCAGCTGGCTATTCATGCTGAAAAGTTATGCCTAGAATCTGCTGGGTATCGGGTATTGCATGCATGGTTTGGGTGCAGCCTATCAAGCGCGTATCTGGGCCTTCGGGTGCCTGTTGATAGGCTTAGTCATTTTGATTGTTGTGACCATGTTTACACCTGAGCCTTCAACCTTCATCCTTTAACATCAAGACCACATTTATGAGTTCCCATACAAGTGTGTAAACATATGATATACCTTTGCCTTTTATAATATCGACGGCTAGAGTAATTTGGACTGATGACTTGTTGATTGATAACTTGAGAAATTCAAAGTTCTGATTGATAGAAGAATAATGAAAATTGTACTGCCATATTGATTGATGGGTTTGTTAGTAAGAGACTGATGTTTGTGATTGATGTTGTCTTGTTGATTGGCAGCTAAGTGATACATCAGATAAGAACTTGAAGTTGGCGCTGGCGATGGGTCCGGATGACAAGAGAGCAAACGTCATCTATGCTGACACTGTGACTCTTCTGTTTGAGTCAATCGCCCGAACCGTCGAAATCCACCAGCCTCTCGTAGAGACATACTATGGTGGGTTCCACTTTTTCACTGTTTTCACTCAAAGAGCTTCTGAGTAGAGAGAGACCTTGAAGATGAGTCTTACAACTGCTCTGATTAATTAAATGCAGTGAATGTCCGAAAGCTGTTCCCAGCCTGTGTGGCTGGAGCGGCATTGTGATCTTCAGTATGAGCGATTTTGAATTTGTACCTTTCTAAATATTTGTGCATGATTGTGGATTTGATCAGGTCCTGGCAAGATGTTCATAATGATTCAGTACATTCAGAGGGAGTGCGACCGACAAGTGCGTAGCATCATCGACCATTTCAAAAGAAATCGCGACTTTGAGCGGAAAGTAAGTGTGAAGTAGTATCTCTTTTACAATTATAGGAGAAGATGTGTGATTTTTATAGCCATTTTGTATTCTTGGTTCTTCTTGCTTCTGGCTGAAGATTTGATTTGGATGTACCGTCGGATTTCTGTAATAGGCATTGATGTTTTGGAACATGTTTGTACTTCTTCGTGAAATAAACAGTTTTTGTATTGATTTAAGATGTAAAGAAAGTATGACTTTTTCATGCTGTTGTATTTTATCGCAAATGTGCAAGTGGTATAAATTAATTTCTCGTTATGCTTTGGCGTATGCATATATGTATGCATGTATGTATTTATGTATGTGTCTATGTATGTATGCAATGTATACTTGTGCCTGTTTGTCTGTATGCTATTGAATGCTGCTGAATACATTTGTAAGTAAATAAATAAAACTAGCTAAATAAATGTGTTAATAAATATATGTTTCTATACTGTTTGCATTTATAATAGTCTGTCGTTGTAATTGTTGGCAATTGTAATTGGATTAATTATAGAGTTCATGTCTAACGTTTGCAAGTGTATGTGTTGAAAGGTGCAGTTAGTTCAGCAGGGTCTCATGTATCAGAAGTCATCTACAGTTGAAAAGTTAGTGAATTTGTCTGCTTACTTATTTCTGCTTGCACTTAATATATCATTAACATGTGTTTCCCTTGTACATTTGTCCAACTGCAGAGTTGCTTTAATGATGAGCTGCATTGGTTTCCCAGTCACTTTTAGTACACACTCGTCGTTAAAGGAATGTTTTTGGGGGATTATATGATCTATTTTCCAGACTACAAGTTGCACCTTTCAATAAAGCACATTGACATAAAAAATTACAAGTTTTTGTAAGTGCAGTGATTAAAATGTACCCATTAATGAAAATTGTGGCCTTGATATTCTGTCGTTTTAGAACACCCGTAACTGTTTTGGCAAAATAGCCTATATAATTTTAGATAAACTTTTACATGGTAAATTTCTGTTGAAATAAAACTTGAAATAAAAAATTAAATGTATATTTGGGTATTGTCAGCATAGAAATGATATCCCAGTTATTGATTGTCATGCAGTGTTCCTAGTGGTGTGGTGTGTTATATGTAATTTATTTTGTCTTTAACATTATTGTTTCAATAATTATTATTTCAGAATTGATCCAAAGGAAATCGATGTATTGCTGGCAGAAATAACGTTGCTTAACACAAGAGCAGAACTCTACCTTCGTTTTCTCAGGCGTCGAATATTTGTGAGTACCTTTAAATGCTTTAACATTTAAAAAATATTAGCTCATTTGCATGGTGAAGAGGAGGAATGAAAGGAAGGCACGGAACATAGGGCAATCACTTATTTATTACTCACTGTTATCAATATATAATTATCCTCAGTGTTGTGGTTCTGGTATCAGAGGATTTTATCTAGGCTGAATTGTTTCTTATTTGTTATCTTTTTCAGAATAATATCTTTTTTCCATAAAGTGTACAGTTCTTTGACTTATGAATGACTCTAAGATTTCCACTGTTATCACAAACTAAAGGCCTTGCAATTGAATCTTCTTGACGGACAATATCTTGTATTTCTACACATTCAGCTATTTCCAGACATCGTCTAGATAGATATCGTTTAGATATATGTGTCAGAGGTTAACTTTTATATGTCGAAAACGTGTTAGAATGTGCCTACACCTGTCCAAGGTATACATATAAAATATGCATATGATCCAAAGAGAAAGACAGGATTTAAACAGCAGAAAGATGCAGCAGCATTTATTCCTATGTAGCCATTGTTTCTGTTATTTAGAATGACCTAGATGTAGCAGCATCAGACGATGAAGAACTACAAAAAGGTAAGGAGAACATTATTTTAAATACACAACATTTGTGTAGCACCTTTTTGGAATTGACTGATTATTTGATTCGATATCAACACGATTGAGTAAATTTCTGCTCTGATTGATGACTATAGTAATATGTTCATGAGAACAGTACTAATGCTCTGTGGAACTGAATGTGGCATTTAGTGTGTCATGTACAACATGCATGTGTAGGCTGTTGATGCATAATATATAGGCCTGTCATTAGACTGATTTGATTTGAAGTTTGATTCAATTTTAAAGAAAACTGATTGTATTGTATTGTATTTGAACACTTGTTATAGCGCCCCTACCAGATTGCCCATTCAGAGGCGCTCCGATGATTCACAGGCTCATTCTAGTAATGTAGTTTAAGTGGCCATTTGAACAGGACATTTCAGAGTTTAAAATTAGTTGATTATGAGGAATAAAACCTGCTAAACAATTTAATTAATAACTTGTTTCTGCTTCAGTTGAAATTTCTCACACAGCACCATGAGATTACCTCCAAAAGCCTTCCATTACAGAACTATGTAATGAAGAACTAGACATTCAGACCTGATTTCACACGGGTTATCTCTAACCTTATCTATCGTTCCTCCTTGATTTGCATAGTTAACCCCGCCTTCAGATGACATGCTTTGGCTGTTACTCACCGGCTACGCCAGATTTGCCTTCGTTGTGTAAAATTTCTTGTCACCCCCTAGCGAATGGATGCACTGCCTTGGGACTCGAGCATAATATCTAACAGAACTTAATGTAAACTTCAAATGTCCATATATCGGAATCGAAATGACAGTTTGAGTTGAAATAGTCACGTTGACCTAGAAATTGCAGGAGAAGTTCTGTACAAATTTCATATCACTACAGTGTTTCATTCGCAAGTTTTAAGTTTTCTGACTGGTTGTTGCAGTAAAAAAGGCTGAAGTGGAGCAGTCCCTGAATACTTGTGAGTTGAGTTGTCTAATGCAGGAGTTCATTGGCAACTACATCATGATGGAGGAATACTTCATGCGACAAATGGTTGTAAAGGTACATGCATATTAAAGAAAACAAATGAGTTTATTTATAATAGATGATTATGGACCCTTAAAACAAATAACAGTCGGCGCTGGTGCCACCAACTTCAGATCACAAAACCTCCTTGTCTTCAGTTCTTTCTTTACCTAACCATTGGAAAACCCTCATAAGAGAGTTTTCGGCATGTACAATGTTTCTTCTACTGAGCGAATATAAACAGAACTATAATTATAGGTAATTATGGGCTAGAGAGGTGGTTTTTATGGTGCGATAGGTATTAAACCGCAATTGCTGCGGAAAAGTTAGCATACCAATCAATCAATCAATCAATGAAACTTAATATAGCGCCCCTTCAAGATATCTACTCAGAGGCGCTCCCGGCCCAACCACGGCTGAAAAAGAATAGTTTTCAGAGAGGTATAAAATGCAGGTGAAGAGTTCCTAGGTAAGAGACGCAGCTCAAGAGGAAGCCCATTCCAGATACTCGGTCCCACAACCGAGAAGGCCCGATGTTGCATTGTAGAAGTGCGTGCAAATGGGACACTCAGGTCACCGCGGACTGCAGAGCGAAGGTGTCGGCGGCCAATATTGTCAGAGATAGAGCGACATAGCTCCTGCAGATAAGCAGGTGCGGTGCCAACGAGGCTACGCCAAACGAAGGCAGAGACCCTAAATGAGATGCGTTGTAGTAGTGGCAGCCAGTGCAGGGCATCTCGCATATAGTCGGATACATGACCCGACTTAGGAATGCCACCAATCAGTCGCGCAGCCGCGCGCGCAAAACTCGCTCCAAGCGCCCTATCCGACTCTGAGGAAGGCCAACATATAGAGAGGAACAATAGTCAAGGCGACTGGCAACGAAGGCATGAACTAGAGTAGCTGCAGCGCTTGGGGTAAGAGTGCGAGATATTACTCGCAGTTGGCGCAGCTGGTAAAAACAGCTACGAGAGACAGAGTTAACATGTTGAGTGAAAGTGAGTTCTTGGTCAAGTATCACTCCAAGATCCCGAACAGAAGTGCAGAAAGTGAAGAGGGGAAACTGGGTAGAGAGGGCACACAGGTCAAGTTTTGCCAGCTGCTGTCTGGTGCCAAGCCAGATAAATTGCGTTTTGGAAGGGTTTAGCCGAAGTCGATTCGACGACATCCAGCCACCGAGGGAGTCTATAGCAAGCTGCATGGATTGGGCAGCAGTGGCCGCTTTTGCCGCGGGACAGTGAATGTAAGCCTGGGTGTCGTCTGCGTAAAGTTGGTTTAGGACTCCGCAAGAAGACAAGAGCAGTCCGATTTCGGAAGTGTAGAGTATGTATAATAGCGGGCCCAGGACAGAACCTTGTGGTAACCCAAATGGGGCAGGGGCCCATACGGTGTGTTATGCATGCACTCACAGTGACTGGCTCCCAATGAGTGTAAATGGGTCTGCACTGTATGTACTGTGAGGTTGTGTGCATATGTCTGCTGTCTGTTTGTCTGTCTCTATCTGTCCATCTGTTGCTGTATATCTGTCTGCCTGCCTGCCTGTCTGTCTGTTTGTTAACTTTATCACTAGTGTTGTACCTATCAACCCTGTTCTATTGAGTATTGCTGTATTTAACATAATATTGTATTCTATAAAATATAATGCACTGAACTTTGATATGCACATTGTTTTACTACATTCTGTCATGTTGTGTGTATGCATAATGTGTGCAATGATACACTTACTATTGCTCTTAAGTACCTGTGAAAATACTGCAGTTGATAGACTTAGATGTTTTAATGTTTTGCTGTATTGAGAACAACATGTTCTTCTCTAAGCAAATGCTGCTCAAGTGACTGAAAACTTTGCCAGTGACATGCTCCCACACACACATGTGAAGCCCAGGGCAATGGAGTCCCATCCAGAATTGGTAGTTGGTATCATGTTCAGAGTTTCTGTTCCATGTTGCATTGAGGATGAGGAATAACAACAGTGAATGATACTGTACAACATTTCATTGTATTGGTTCTGTTATGCAATACATCGTCACTCTTTGTTGTTTTCATTGTACTCTATGGTAGTGTATTGTGTTGTGCTATGTTATTTTTAGTCTTTCTTCTGTTGGTATAATTTCAGGCCGTGAGTATGGACACACTTGAGGAGGGTTCTCTGACATCATGTATGGTCGATGATGCATTCTTCATTGTTAAGAAATGTGTCCGGTGAACCACTTTTTTCATGTTTAGCATACATTTGACTGGCATTACCAGTAGTTTTCCGGGTGTAATATTACTTGTAAAGAGACTGATCATTTATGTAGTGCCTTTTGGAGCTTTCCTGCATTAGTTGATGTATTTTTAATCCAAGTTTGATTAACAGTGATGTTTTAATGATCAGTGGTGGTGGTTGTGGTAATTGTATTGTATTTGTATACTTATAAAGCACCTCTAGCAGAAGTAACTATTCAGAGGTGCTCCCAGCGTAAACATCCCAAGGAAATAAGAAGGTCTTTAGGCAGAGGACAGAGGTAAAAAGACTACCAGCCAGTATCTAAACCCGAATTTGGGGAGGGGAAGGTTATGATGGCAGTGGTGAAGTTCTGATTAGATGTCTTTGTACCTTGTCAGATGAGCACTTTCCATTGGGAGCTTAGATCCAATTGGATTGGATTAGATTAATGGTAACATTACTTACACTGGATTTGGTTCATCTGGGTTACTGTTGTCTAAATTGGATTGAATGTGGTTTCCCAATTCAAATGAATGCTAAATTGACACTGTTTGTTGTTTACACATGTGAGATGAGCATTAAATACATTGGATGTGATCTTACCTTGTCAGGCGAGCACTTTCCAGCTCGAGTGTAGATGGTGTCTGTGCAATGCTGAACCATGCATGTACAATCCTGGAACAGGACTTCCGTGAGGTTCTCTTCTCGAAGCTGCGCCAGGGCTTTCCATCTGGGTTTGACCTCACCCAGGCCTACAACTTCGTCCAGTCGAGCATCACTCAGGGTCGCATTCAGAGCACGGATGTTGAAACTGAGAAGTCCAAAGCTGCCTTCCTGGTAGGATTTTGTTTTCCATCCTATCAAATAATGTCTATCACTCTTCTGGAAAACCTGGGAAGTCAGGGAATGTTGGGGAATTTCAGAAGTGTCTGAATAGTCAGAGAATTTTATTGTTAGTCAGGGAAAAAGTTACTGAGGACATCAGGACATCATTTTTGGGTTTTCAGTTATAATGTTACATTGACAGTTTGTTCAAGTTTCTTACAGACGTGAATCACATTTGGGTATTAGGTATTTTGAATAGCAATTAAGATCAGGTTGGTAAGCATATTCATATTGTTGAACTGGACTTTTCGAAAATGAATAGTTGGATAGGGACCGGTGTAGAGGAGGAGGCGCCAGTAAAAAAATATTAAAAATAGTTTTATTGTTCAAACTTTTCTCAATGGTTGTATCTGGAATTTTTTGGAAAGTTATCTTTTCCCAGAAGACTTATGTACACTTGTATTAGTTTTGCTGGCCCTGCTTACTTTACAGGTGGCCACATATCACTATCCTGTTTGCTTGCAAGGACCTGCCATCCTCCTCAAAAGTGGCATTCTCTCACAGGCCCATTAGCGGTAGGTGTGTGAGAGTTTCCACCCCAGATTACATGCTCCATTCCAATGATGGCCTGTGAATAAGGTGCAATCACTACTGCACCAAGGGTTGGCACTTGATCCGACTCACTTAATTTCAGCATTAAAGACAGTTATGGGGGGGCGCTCATTCCCCAGTCCATTCCATAGGCAACATGGGCAACAGACAAAGGCAACAAAGACCCATATAAACACCTGCTGGGCACAGATCACCAAGGGCCACACATGCAACCAACTGCTTTGAGCACAAGTTGTATAGTTCAAGTATAGACTGAGACAGATGCTGTGCTACTACCTTGTGATGTAATTAAATGTGCTATGATATAACATTACTTGATGTAGATTGTCATTATGTCTTACCTTTAATACCTACTTATATGATACTTTTTCAGACAACATTGAACAATGCAGAGGTGAGCTGTGAGAACATCCAGACTCTGAAATCGAACATTCAGGTAAGCATTTCAGTCATTGCTTTGGTGTCACTGTTTTCAGTTACTTACTTTCTCTTTTTTGAGTAATCTTACTGGTTAAACTTAACTTACACTTCAATCTAGCAAAGTCTCATCAGTTTACGTTAGTTGCCGGGCACCTTCACCTTGTTCGGTTGACACTCGTTACTGGAACCTCAATCGTCAATGAGTTTCTCTTTACAACCCTCTCCAGATCAGATTCTCAGACTTTCCAGTAGACATTTTGCATCGCTTTGCCATAAAGACCTAAAAGCATTATATAAAAATAAGAAATAAAAACTAAAGAAATTGATTGTTCTGTTTGTGTTTTATAGGAGGAAGTGGAGAAATTGTATTCACAGGTGTCTGACCAAGCAAAGGCCAAGCTCCAGGTCAGCAAAGTTCACAATTTTAATGGGATTGTTAATAGGATTCTTATCTGCTGGATTGAATGATTGACCTAGGGACCTGCGAATCAAAAATTTTCAGTCGATTCGAATCTCGAATCGAATTGGAGTAACGGTTTGAATCCGAATCTAATCTCAAGTCGAATCAGCGAGTACCAGTTCGATATTCATGTAGTGTGCACTGGATAGTACAATACTTTGTTGTAATTACTTGCAGCACAAAAGTAAGTGGTTTGCAGTATTGTTATGTTTATTAGTATTTATTTGTGACCATGTGCTAGTTTCCGATATTGTGTTTGTTATGTAACAGAGTTGTTTGCAAGACCTTGGTGCTGTATCGACTCGTTTCAAAGATGTCTTGGACTTTGGTTTCACACAGCTCGTTGCTGGCGCTGTCAAGGTCCGAGTGAAGCCTCTCGTCGACACTTTTCAGTCCATCAGCCACAACATATCAGAGGTTCTTCAAAGACTTCCTTATTGTTGATTAGTTTATTTTTTTAAATTTTTTATTTGGTTATTTCAGTTGGATAACGTCTTCATATAGAAGAATTTAAAGCCTAGTGTGTTTGTCTAGTGTTTAGCATGTGCAACGGTTAACCCATAGATCATTCATTTGTGTAGCTCATGTTCAGATATACTTACTTACGTACATTTGTTTTGCCATTCCACTGGAAAACAGAAAGTACTGGGTTAAGTATGTTAGTAAATTGCCTTTGCCTGACCTCTGACAAGCATAAAAATGCATGCATATACACAACGAAGTCATAGAAAGGCCTGATATGTTATGCATTATAATTATTGTAACAGCAATATAGGCATCATTAGATCAGGTTAGATTTGATTCCAAGGGTATTGGTATGATGATGAGGTTCTGACGTGTTTGTATTTTATGCTTATGTGACATGTCGCTGGTTTTGATGCAGGATGACTTCTCAAACTATGAAGCCAACGACCCATGGGTCAAAAATTTCATATTCAATCTGGATGGACTCCTGGTTTCATTCAAGGTATTGAGCTGCCATCTTTGAATCAGTAATTCAGTTACAGAATCTGTTGTTCTGTTTATCTGGCAGTTTAGTTTAATTTACAGAAAAAGCACTTTGGTATGGTATGGTATGGTAGGTACTATGCCTACTTTGGTATGGTATGATTTGGTGTGGTTTGAAGATCCTCAAGTCTTAAACATACCCTGATGATTCTGGTCTGCACTGAACCAATTTCGAAGAGACCAAGGTTACTGTGCCGAAAACCAAGTCAATGGGGACAAGCTCAGATCATTTGTACAGATGTAAAGCAATGTTGACTTTGGTTTAGAATGTTGATATGTGTCAACAGACATCTTTCAGTGGCAGAAGATTAGCTCTTTATCTTTTTGGTGTTGAATTTTGAACTTACTTGGCATGGACACTAGAAGAAGAGGTTAAGGGGAGGTGATTTGGAATTGAGTGAGGTAAGTTAGGTATTGCTGGGAAAGGAAAGAAAAGGTATGGCATCATATGGCATCGTGTTTCTGCTTTTCTGTCATGAGGTTTGGAATGTTCAATCCAGGCAAGTAAGGGTAGGGTATGGCAAGGTAATGCAAATAAATACCAAGTTACATTATTAGTAATGCATACATTTACATGCCTGTTTACTTCACAGTATATTGTATAAAATTAACTGGTGAATTTGATGGTTGTTTTAGGGTACACTGACAACTGGTAATTATGAAACCCTTGTTAGTCACGTGTCGAACGAAATAACTACGCAACTGGAGAAAGTCCTGATGAAGATGTCATTCAATCGGGTCAGTCCTTCTGTTGTCCCATTCAATAGGATTCTGTGAAGATGTACCTTTTAAGTCCTCATGAAGATGTAATTCTTTCGTGCAGGAGCTCTGTTTTGCCTGTGGGAAGATGGCATAATATGGCTGGTAATATAGAGTTCATTGCATCTGTGAAAATATGCCCTAATAGTCATTCAGTCTGGTAGGAGCTCTGTTACCCTTCTAAGATGCCATAATACTACTGGTAATGGGATCAGTAGACCGGTAACCTGTCTGTGGGGATACACCATAAGTCTTCATGAAGAATCCATCCATTCGACCTGGTAGAAGATCTGTTTTCCTGATAGCATATTGCTTGAGTCAAACCTTATGCCTTGTCCATGTGTCTTGCTCTGTTGTATGCAACACAGTGGTCTGTCCAGTAGGATGCAATGTAATCAAAGATTTATATAGCGCCTCTTCAAGAGAAACTCTTGAGAAGTGCTCTCAACGTATCGATGGAAAACCAGAAATTTGTGGTCTGTAATCCAATTATTGTAGGTTTGGCCTGCTGAATGGACTCTGTTTAACAACCTGAGACAAGTTGTTCTGTCACACTTAAATGTCACCAGACAGTAGATTGTTGCCAACATCAGCTGAGAAATGTATCACAAGTCTTGTGAGATGCTGGCCCCAGTTCCAGGACCTTGGCCAGCTCAAGGGCCACAGAGAAGAACACAAGTGCATACACTCTTTGCCACCATAGAACATGGGAGCTTTAATTTTAGCTTTTTCCTTTATAATATCTTAACAAAGCAAAGCAGACAAGTGGTCAGAAGTTAATCATCAGCACAACTTAAATTCTGACGTATGTTTCTTAATCCAGCTGGGTGGTCTTCAGTTTGACAAGGAGTTGAGGGCTCTCGTCGGTTATCTCACATCTGTTACAACGTGGACAATCCGGGACAAGTTTGCTCGTCTGAGTCAGATGGCAACCATCCTGAACCTGGAGAGAGTGACGGAAATTCTTGACTACTGGGGACCAAATTCTGGTCCACTCACTTGGAGGCTGACTCCGGCTGAGGTTCGACAGATACTCACACTGAGGTCAGCGTTTACAGTTGCTTCTTCAATCATTTTAGATTTCTATTTGATTTTATTTCTTTGAAAAAGGTAACAAACTGTATATGGTTCAAAATTTTAAGTTTATTGTTGAATCTGTGTTAGCTTCTTATTCATTTTAAGTTTTTGAATAAGGTAACAATGTATGTATGTATCTAGGCATTTTTATAGCACCTTTTTTATTGCACAGGAGCACTTCTCACATCTATCCTGGATTACCTAACCATAACTATAACCATAACCCAAGCTCTAACTCAAAATTTTACTGGTATGGAAACAGTTTCATGTATAGTTGTAATTTAAGGAGCTCTATATAAATGATGGTTTGCAATACATTAAACTGTGTGCAAAGCATAACTGGTTGACTCTTGCTGTTAGAGCTTCCTGTGTAAGAACCTTAGGACCACATTCTCGGGGTAGTTGCTGATAGAGGCATGTAATAGAGTGATTACATTATAGATTAGACTGGATTAAATAATAAGGCTACACCAGATCCTCCTTCTAACTTGTTTCAATGCATCACAATTTTTATGTGTAATGATTCACTCATGGTCTGTGTGTCTGTAAAATACGACCTTATCATAAGTAAGTAAGTAAGTAATTTCATAAGATATGATGTAAGATAGGATGCAACATCATTGTAATCTGGTATTTGATGTGGCTTCCAAAGGCAGTGTTAGAATTAGGCTGCTTCTGCATGTTGTGACAACTGACGTTCTAAGTAAACCCAGAATGTCTTTTGTTGCTTTCAGGGTCGATTTCCGAAGCGAAGATATAAAGAGACTGAAATTGTAGAAGCTTTACTTAGATTTTCTTAATGCCAGCAGAAATGCAGGATTCTTAAAATACAATTAACTGAAATCTTGTATGGTTACTGCAATGGGATTTTGGTCGATGGGCTGATATTGTACAGGTGTTGTATAGGTATGTGGGTATTGTCAGATGCATGCATGAGTTAAATTGTTTTTGAAAATGAGATTCTGTTTCTTCTGGTGATGCATTCCCTATGATTCTGTCGTTGAATATGGATTTTGGCTGCATAAGAAATAATCTGAACATTTATATAGCACCGTAAGAGTTCCTAAAAGGCAATATAGAAATATCCAAATTGATTCAGTCTTCACTTATCTGTCTGACATTCAAATCTCAGTGTGTCATGTAAAACTGAAAGCTTAATTTATTTATATTTAGTTTATTTTGGTCATTTATGCAACACTTCTGCTAAACATATACACTCAGAAGAACTTCCAGCCAAGCCCCAAAAAAGAGAACAGTTCGCAACTTATAAGGAATTACCAGTATTGTAATGTTGTAAAGTTGCTGTGTGATTCATGCTTCTGCTTTACCCCAAAAACGTACTGCAGCATTGGACTACATCTGCATTGGTTAGTACTGGTGTGTGCAAAGCATAAATTGAGTAGACTAAAGTTGGGGGATGAAGTGATAGCGAGGTGTATGTCGTTGTTGGCCTTTCTAAATCAACCAATGTACATGAACAACTATATTACAGTTTGGTTCAAGAATTTAGATTACCTTATCTTTAGTGAAAGGATTTAGATTACCTTATCTTTAGTCAAAGGATTTAGATTACCTTACCTTTGGCCAATCATTTGTATCACCTTAAATTACCTCCTTGGGTTGTTAGTAGGCCCTATGTTTGTTCTTCAGCTAAAAGATCCTTCAGTATTTGGCTCGTGTCTTTTAGATTAAACAGGTACATAGTTGCTAATAAATTAACATTTGCATTACCTAAATGGAATGCTCAGAGTATAATTAGGTTACATAATAATTATAGTATTAATAAATCGATTAACGGTTGGTAAGAGCACAGTGGTTAACATCCTCTGTAATGTCAGTTTTGTGATCATCCTGTAATGTTGAGTACATGTTATTAGTTTGACGATCTGTCCCGACGATCTGTCCCGCCGAATTTTTCTTCCATGGTTCATGCCTTCATCTGTTCCCGCATTGACTACTGTAACTCGTTACTCATCAGCCTACCAAAACTCCGCCTGGCTCCGCTCTAATTGGTACTTAATGCAGCTGCTCATTTGATCGCCAGCCTGCCTCGTTTCTCCCATATTTCGACTTTATGACTGAGCACCTTCATTGGCTTCCATTAACTGCTCCAATTCAGTTTAAAATTCTTCGCACTGGGTGTGCCTCTTATTAGGTTGTACTATGAGGCGCTTTATAAGTCCATAAATAGAATAAAATAGAATTATTTAGTTTTTTGCTTAGTGCCAGTAACTCTGGGTGAAGAATTGGTTAATGATGCTGAGTGATTGTGATTTAACACTTTAGCGACAAGCTGCATTGATTTCCCTATTTGCTTTTAGTGCAGTCTCGTCTTTAAAGTGTTTGGGGCTGGTTTGAGGCCGAGTACAGCAACCATCTGGGTGTCTTTAAGCACACAATGTGACACTGTTTCAAAGGTGTGTTACACGGGAATGAGTTCAGCAGTTCGTAATTATTGCAGCCCCTAGGGCGGGCGAGAAGCAACTTAATCTCGACAGAGCATTTTGATTTCAAATTTGTTTCAATAACAGAAAATGGCTTGGTCACTGAATTGGTCGGGTATACCACACTTCAAAGTCAGATGTGATTTGAATGAAAACCTGCCCTCACCTATACTTGTTTTGTCTTTCTGGCCCACTGCTTCCAATCACAAATCGCACCCTGCTCGGCAGTTCCTACCCTTTGCTTTCGCTGAATGGACGTCAGTGTGAATCTACTTGCCAAACATGTTTGCATTTGAAAAGTTTTCCCACGGACTACAAAGGGAACCACCTCCACTACCCCCTACCCCCCACCACCCCATTGCAGAACTCTAGACCCGGGGAACGGACATTATCCCCCCTGACCCCCCGGACATTATCCCCCGGACATTATCCCCCGGACATTATCCCCCGATTTTGCGTAGGACATTATCCCCCGGACATTATCCCCCCTCTGTGTAAATATATGTATATGTATATGTGTATATGTATATGTATATATGTATATGTATATGTATATACATATATATATATATATACATATATATATATATACACATATGTATATACATATATGTATATACATATGTATATATATATATATATGTATATATATATATGTATATATATATGTATATATATATGTATATATATATATATATCGCTACATATATATACATATGTGAATATACTTATATACATGTTATATATATATATATGTATATATATACATACATATATATATACATATATATATACATATATATATACATATGTATATACATATATGTATATACATATGTATATGTATATGTATATGTATATGATTATATCTTAGACTGGGGGGGATAATGTCCTACCCTGGGGGGATAATGTCCGGGGAATTGTCCGGGGGGGATAATGTCAAGTGGACTATTTCTAAATACGCCACTGCATGAAAATATCTCCTCAGTCAATCTCCTGGTAAATTTCATCGTCATCATATTCGTCTACGCTCGGTGCGTTGAACATCTTTCCGTAGTTGTCGGTGTTCGTTGTCGGCTGTTTCAGTTTGGCGCTCTTTTCTGTCTTCGCCTCCTCCTCTTCCGTGTATTCCGAAATCCTCGACGAGTTCTTGATGACTACCTCCATGTTGTCACAGTCTTCGTATAGGTCGTCGCCGTCGTCGTAAGCGTCCACAGACACCTGGCTGACCACAGGCTTCTGAACTGACTTGGGTGTGGCATAAGCCGCATACTTGCTCAGGTCCGCGGCTGGGGGCTTGGCCGTTTTTTTCGGCGCTTTACCCTTCTGCTTCGGAACGGGCAGCAGACGATATTGTTTCTCGGCTGGTTTCGGGAGTGGCCTGCCCATGTTGCGCGGAAGTGATTCGGTGCTCTTGCCACCTAATTTGTTCGCGTTCTGATCGTACACGTCCGGGACTTTTCTTGGTTTGTTGTCTTCCGCTTTCCGACCGGGTGGCGGCGGCTGTTTGAACGCCGTCTTGTCCGCTGCGCTTTCCGCCGGCTTCTGTTCCCGCCGCAGAGGAACTTTCGGCTGGTCGATATCTTCTGTGGTTTTTGCGGATAATTTGGGTGGTTCGGCTTTGTCGGAGAATCTGGGTGGAATTTTCGGTTGTACGATGTCTTCTGTGGTTTTTGCAGATATTTTCGGTTGTTCGGCTTTTCCGGAAGGTTTCGGTGGAATTTTTGGTTGGTCGTCGTCTTCCGTGTCCTGTTGTTCTGCTTTGGTGATCTTCGATGCAACCGTCGGTTTGTATTGTTTCGGCAGCGTGCTGCTGGTCACCGGAACGAACGGTTTTGCGGTGAAGTTGGTGGATTTAACTGGACGAATTGTGGCGAAGTTTGTGCTTCCTACTTTGTCGTCGGCTTCTGCTGCGTCATCTCCGGTTTGTGCCGCATCCTGGGCGCTTTTTCGAAATGGAAATTCTCTTTTGGCGTCTGGCTTCTGGTCTGTTGGTTTTAATTCATCCGGTTTGCTTTCAGCCTTTTTCCATTTGTTTGCCGAGGGAGTTGTCTGGGCCTGGTCGGCGGCTGGCGCAGGTTTGGTCTGTAGTGGTTTAGGAACCACTGGCGATTTCGGAAAGTTCGAGTTGACAGGAAATTTAGGTTTCGCAGAGGTTGCGCCGCCCACGCCACCTGTGGGCGTACTTTGCGTGGTCACTTCCGGTTGTTTCTGCTGATTCTCGAACATCTTTGACTTGTTGGCGATAGATGACACTTTCGGGGCTGTTTCCGATATGCCATCGCCTGCCGTCACCGACTTCTGGTTGACGAAATTTTTGGCGGCCACACCAGTTCCGGAGGGTCGGGCCACTGGTTTCAGAGCGATCTTGAACTGGTTTGCCGCTTCGGGTGCAGCGGGATTTCCAGTGCCTTCCTGGTTGTCGGACTTCAGTTTTCGTGGTAGTTTGGCCGCGTCGTTGCCCGTATCTGCTTGTTCGTTGATGGAAGGCTTCAGCCCCGCCTGTGGCTTTGGCTTAGCACCGCCGCCCACCGGACGTAGATTTATGTTGCCCTTGTTGGCATGTTGGAATTGAGCGATCACGTCCTTCATGTCTTTCCCTGCGCCTGGAGTCGTTTTACCTAAGCAGAACAACACCATATATATAAAGAAACCCTAATTAATTGCTGCATCTCGTTGTAGCCTACCATTACAAAAGTGTTATTTGTAGGGAATTGTAACTTACAGTTAATCCCTTCGTTAGTTCAGATTCAAAGCTGAGAGCAGTTCCGTTTCCTGCTACTTAGCTATTTTTAGGTGCTGTAGAAATTTAAACTTTGCGATTGCGTTTCAGATGTAGGCTTGCTAAACTTATTGCCATCTTCGTGTGCGATGCTTTCTCGATCCTCATTTATTTAGGTTGGCAAGCAGGCTCCCAGAGACCCTGATAACTCCCAAACCAATATGACACCCTGGATTTGATGTGGTATGTGGACGATCATGTGATCTGGTAAGTGTAGCGATATCGGTCCTACTTATATTTCAATGATTTTATGATTTTGATCGTATGTGATCATTCACTGCCTCTGTCCATTTGAGCAAGCACCAACGATGACCACCCAGCCACACCGTGGGCCAGTTTTGAGCTATAGGCCTATCAGGTCTCCTTGTGCGGAAATCTGTGAAAACAGTCACCATGCAACCTTAGGTGTAAGCTTACGTATATTCCGAAGTGGATATAGAATAGAATAGAATTATACCCCTAAGCCGCCGCGGTTAGCGGTCGTAAGCCGCCGAGCCGAAAAATTTTCTGCAAGCCGATAAACCGCCGGAAATTTTGCGGTTTAGCCGAAAAACCGCTGAGAGTTATTTCACGGCTACCCATCGGAAAACACCGTCAGTGCGGTAGTAAGCCTAGTACAAAAAGTAAAGTTCATGCTGCAGTAGGCAAAAGAAAGTGTGTAAAAAAATTCGTTAGTTTGTCGCCGTTGTCACGTGATGAGAATGGTATACTGGCTGATCTGAACAGTAAACTGACAATTTCAAATAGTCACAACAATAGTAAATCAGTCTGCTGGAACTAGGTCGGTCATTTGTACAGTTCGTCAGAAAGTAAGGTTGTCAATGAATCCAGATCATACTGCTTGCCTGCCTGCCTTCGAAGTCCAGAAGGCTGCAGGCAGTGCTAAGTTTCCAGTTTCTCGCAGTCGACGTCAGCTGATCATTACATCAATTAGGCCTACATCTGAGTATGAAGCATGACATACACGAGAATGATAAGAAGGTATGAATATGGCAATGAATTGCTGTGTTGGTCTAGTGAATAGGCCTACCACATCATCTGCAATCCACATGATTGTTAAATAAGTAAAACTAAGGAAAATATCTTAGGGAGCTTAAGAGGCAGACCTTCACCACTCCTTACTTTGGATGGCAATGTTATTGAATGAGTGTCGTCTAACCCTTACCCTTACTGAAACTACTGTTTCGTGTGACTTTCTGTGTGCCACTCATCATTTCTCATTTGTTCATAGGATTGTTTTACGGTTGTTTTATTAGTTGTAATGTCAAATTAATTGGCTGATTGGTACTCTATTTAGTCGATACACTTTTTGAACGAACTATGTTTCCAGCCGTAATTTTTGCCCCGATGCACTTTAATATAGCCGAAAAAATTAGTTTACGCGCTTTTACAGCTAGCTGAAACACCATCAGATTCTGTAAATTTGCTCAATCCAGCCGTTAACCAGGAAAAAAATAGCAGCTTATGAGTATGAATAGAATCGGAGAGAATGTTCTTTTTAGGAAAGCCAATTGCGAACTGCATTTTGACGTACAGTAGGCCTATACCGGTAGTTTAACTTCGATCCTTCAGGATTTTTTTATAAAATTAGGCCTAAACTAGGAAGAAAAGGAAAATGTTTTAAAATCTAGCCTCGTCATCAGAGAGGTCGGTGAAGAGCACTGATAAGGACATTATATTTAATGCTTCATTAATAGTTGTTTTTAGTTAAGGTTTGAGAGTGAGTCTCAAATACGGCCGAAATAATTATCGCTGCGCTCATGATAAAATGAACGCGTGCGAACAGATCACATGGATCCGCGTCTAGAATTGCATGGCCTTATTTCATAGCTGAACTGTAACATCCGGGAATTCTGAGAACGATGGATAAACCCACGTATAATCGTTTTACTACATGCTGCTGCTGCTGCTGCTCCTGCTGATGATTTTCATGATTCAGAAGCTGCAATTGGAGACAGTTGCATCCGGGTTGACAACTTAATTGATGGACGACAATTGGTGACAGGGAGAGGAGTGCAAAATTTTTATGCTTCTCACTCAGATACTGACGCATTCTCTCGATCAGCCACATGTCTGATCATTTATATACGGCCTTTATGAAATTTTCGCAGGCGCTGAACGTTCAATAGGTTCTGAAAAAATACTAAAGAAAATAATGAAGAAATTATATTTATAAGTATCATTATTATTATTGTTGCTGCTGCTGCTGCTACTACTACTACCATTATACTACCACATGCACCACCACCACCGTTACTACTACTACTACTATACTGCCACTACTACCATTTCTAGGCCTACTATATATAGTACTCCAACCGTCATCATTACCACTATTATTAGGGGAGAATGTCCTGCATTGGGACATGTCCTGCATTGGGACAGTGGTGGTATCTAAGCCGTGGTTATATATTATCGCGTGTTGCGTCGCCCAGCGAACGTATTTTTGATGAGATAGTGATCAGGCGTCTTTTGCTGCGAATTGAAAAGCTTTTGACAGAGATACTGCATATCTTCATTTTGAGGTCAAAAATGTAACTTTTACTCTTACAGTCTCAGTCAATGCATTAAATATCTGGTGCTAATTTAGCCAAAGATTTCTGTGAACTATTTAGGACAGTATATTTCGAAGCATATGGTGAAATTTGGAGGTCATATGCAGTGGCGTAAATCATGGGGGGGACAGAGGGGGACAGTCCCCCCCAAAGTTTTGACTTAAGCCCTGCTGTCCCCCCCCAAAATCCGGCCCTCGTAGGTACTCTGTCCCCCCAAAGTTATGTATAGATTTTCGCCTCTGGTCATATGCATGTTACCTTTTGTATTATCTGAAAATAGGTAACCGCCCATTGATGGCCTGCATTGGGACATGCACTGATGGCCTGCATTGGGACATACCCAATACATGCCATTCATAGAAAATTAAACTTAAATAGTTTTGCTGTATATTTTATGACTTCAGTAGACGTATATTAAATAATATTTGGTGACAACAAAATATATATATATACTACAACTAACACCAAATTTATGCATTAAAATGAAAAAATTGACCCAATGCAGGACACGCTTACCTACTAATAATAAGATTTTAATTCCTGGTGGATCTGAGGTACCTAGGGACAAATAATAATAATTTACTGTATATTTTGTGAAACAGAATATCATCTTCAACTGCAATATGAGCTGTTACACTCTATTGAACCTGATTAGAACAAGATCAGTTGCTTGACCCAACGCTCTCCAAGCAGTGTCCCAATGCAGGCCATAGTGGCCTGCATTGGGACGATTTTTTCCAGTGAGGAAAATACTAAATTTTTATGGTTTATTCTTGCAATAATGTAGTAGTATATATCACATTCGATTGATTAAACGTTGCTCTTTCTGATAATGACAACAAAATATATGCACTACAACTAATACCAATTGCATGCAATATAAAAAAATCCTGCTTTATACTATTCCATTCTACGAAGAAACGAATCCCGGATCTCCAGACAAAGTTGTCAATTGATGGAATTTCCCTGTCCCAAACCCGATCCACTAAATTTCTCGGTGTATGTATTGACGAATGTCTGACTTGGACTGAACATATCAATATTATTGCTGGCAAAATTTCCAGAAACCTTGGTATACTAGCGAGAATATCTTACCTTATCCCAATTCATATTCGTAGGAATTTATATTATACACTAATCAATCCCTATTTTGATTATGGTAATATTGTCTGGGCCTCAAACTATTCTACTAGGTTGAAATGTCTTCTGGTTCTGCAGAAAAAAGCTATTAGAATTATTGCAAGAGATCCTTTTAACGCCCACACGGCATACAGATACAGAGAATATAATATTATGAACTTTGAAAATATAAATTGCTATCAACTGGGTAATTTCATGTATAAATTTGTCAATAAGTTGCTGCCTGATTCATTTTCAAACTATTTTACGAAGGTAGTAGAGATGCATGGTCATTGTACAAGATCTTCTTCTGGTGGTTTATATGTCATATATGCACGCACTAATTATCGTAGATTTTCAATTTGTTGTAGTGGTCCAAAATTTGGAATGCAGTACCGATGAGTATTCGGAATGCACCCACATACACCCAATTTAAGAAGCTGTGGAATAGTTACTTGAAGGATTAACCATACTTCATTTAACACTGTTTCATCAAATTGTTTAGATATTGATCTTATTTGTAAATTGCAATGTTATTATTTAGTTAAGAACATTATTGAGTTGAACCTTTCTTTCTTACATATTGATCTTCTTAGTAAATTGTAATGTTATTATTTAGTTAAGAACATTATTGAGTTGAACCTTTCTTTCTTTCAACTGACTAACCAGCCATAAATGATTATTGTTAAAAGGGGTGACCCTAATTAAGCGGGGCTTGTGCCCCTTTTGGGTCTTCCCTGTTCCCTAGCCAATGCACTGATATGTAATAGTCAAGTTATAATTGTTGTTAATTGTTATATGCATTGTGCTTCTGGAAATAAAAGTTGTCAGTTGTTGTTGTTATGCATAAAAATGTAAAATTGACCCAATGCAGGACATTCTCCCCTATTATTATTATTATTATTATTATTATTATTATTATTATTATTATTATTATTATTTTTTTTTTTTTTTATTATTATTATTATATATATTTATTCTCTCCATCAATCAACATAAATACTGAAGGCTACAATAGACAAGGATGCAGTAGCTGTCTAAAATGAGCGTCATAAGTGCCGTTAGTGTCACATCTCCCTAAGGTCTGGCTCCGCTAAAGTGCCGCGGAAAGCCACCGAGTTGAACCGCTGGATAGTTATAGAGAGACGCTGCAGCAAGAAGCAGGTCTCTCTCTTGTCTCCTGTGGACAGCGTCAGACTACGACCTAGATCTGATATAAAGTTTTGGCCAGTGGTGTTAATTGGACCTAAGGTCTCGAGAGCTAGAGGCACGAAAAAGTGCGTGTTTAAGAGTGCATTGTACTTGGTCATTTTCCTGTCCGTGGCGATCTCGGCTGCCGCGCCCGCCGTCGCTGCCGTGGCCTGGATGTATGATGGAGCAAGGGTATCTACCACCGTCGCGTCCCACACCAGATGACGACCCGCGCGCCATGGAATCATTGTCAGGCCGTCTGGTCTTCTGCCGTCCGTGCGTAGTAGACCTGGTGGTTCCTTTATTGACGGAATCCCTGCCTTCGAAAGGGAGCGGTGTATAATGTCATTGATTGTGTTATGTCTGGCAATTCGGCCGAAGCCGAGAGAACAGGACAGGCCATGGCTGCCTCTGGCGTCGATTCGGGCTCCACAAGCACATATGTGTGGTTCACATATTGTGGCCCCAAGGCGCAAGCCGACCGCCACCCGAACGTCCTCGTTGTCCAGTCTCAACCCACATGCTGTTATTGGTAAGGCATGTAGCCAGTCGCTGGCGTGTGGTGACGAGACAGCTTTCAATCGCGCGGTGTTGTATGGGTCCATTGTGTCTTGAAACAATCTCTTGACAGTCTGTTCCAAAAGGGGTTTGTCCCATAGAGCCTGCTTGTTTGTTGGCATGTTTTCTGAATCGTTGAAATCCGTCTTGGATCGCCACTCGGACGTCATGGCTTCAAAGTGTGTGTCCTGTGTGAGATTGAGAGAGTTTAGAATGAGGGTCTGGAGAGGGAGAGTGCTCGCAGCTGATGCCAGAAAGGCCGGAAGTGCCAGCGAAGTCGCTCTCCGTATGCCCAGACCACCCATTTTGATGGGTAGTGACGCCTGTGTCCATTGGAGATCGTTTAAAGAAACGTTCAGAATCTTTTCCAATCCCTGTCGTAGTGTCACGTCGTAAGTTTCCAACTCGGGGTGTTTGTCACAGGGATGGCAACGGAGGATGTAAATCATTTTTGGCGCACCCAGTGAACTCCTCAGAATTAAAAGGGCATCCTGCCTGGCTATAAGAGTTAATTTGCTCAGGCTCTCCTCCAGTTCTCTGGTTCGGGCTTTCAGACATTGTTGCAGCGCTTTTTCCGATGAAAGTGGGGCGCCGAGCAGCTGGGCTTCTTCCACATCGATTGGTCTGAACTCTCTTAAAGAGTCATAGCCAATGTTTTTGCTGTCGATGGAAATCACCTCACATTTAGATCGATTTAGCGCCAGGCCCATAGTAGAGCATGCTCTCTCGATGAACTCGACATCGGCTGCCACCGTTTCCGCCTTTCCGCCGAGGGTGAGATCGTCAAGGTAGCCGAATGATAATGGTGAGCCCATCTGAAGTAGGATTGGCTGTAGCGGCAGGCAAAACAACAAAGGTCCCAGCGGATCTCCTTGCTGAGGACCAACCCGAGATTGAACCTTGTAGCCACCGAATTTGAGTGTTGACTCTTCAGCGTAGGCCTGGAAGCAGTAAGGAGCTAGGTCGGGTAGAATCTCGATAACAGATGCTAACATACAATCTCGGTAGAGGCTGTTGAAGGCGTTGGAGAGATCGAGTTTAACTACAATGTGGTCGTCGTCCATGTTAGATAGAAATCTCCGGGTTGCATGTACTGCTGCCTCGCATCCGCCTGGCACTCCCACACCCAGCTGTTTTGGTGATAGGTAAGCTGCTGCTTGGTCGCTCGCATATCTGTTGGCGCATTTAGATGTCAGTCTACGCCAGTAGTAACCTATGGCTATTGGACGTAGACCTCCCGTTTTCTTTCGAAGAGCAAAGAGGGTGCCGCCAAACAGGACTGGGCGAATTTCTGTCGGACACTTTCCTGCTAAAAGGATGTTGACGAGGCCCGTGATGGCCGAGACAAGCTCCGGTCCGGTGTCCTTTGTGTTTATCATCTCAAGAACATGTTGGGGTTTTAAGCCGTCGGGGCCGCCTGACGAGCCCGGTGGAAAGTGTCTTATTTGGTCACGCACCATCGCTTCGGTTGCCTGATAGGCCTCGGTCGTAGAAGGAGGAGCAGGCATCGGGGGTCGATCAGAGGGAGGTGACGGATGTTTAGAACGTAGCTCCTCAAGCGTAACTTCGTTAATCGGGGCTGGAGCATCTCCCGAGCACAGAATACGTGTTGCAGCCCTGATGTTGCCCTCTTCGATCTTGGCCGCCACCGCCGTTGCCATTGTGTGTTCGATGCTGGTCGGATTCCTTCTGGTATGATGGATGTCTGACTTATTTTGATCGAAAAGATCCGGCAGTTTACTGGGCAGTGAGTGGTGAAACTCCGTTATCCGTCTTCTGATGCTGGACGTCAGATTGTGTCTTTTGCCACCTCGATTGGGCTGTTCTAACACCATGGCTGTAAAGACCAAGAGAGTTTGCCAGTTTTCCGTTTTCTCAGGGTCCGAAAGGATGTTATTTATGATTTTTGTTAGAAGCCGTCCTGATTCTGATCTTGCCCCTTTCGGGATGTGTCTGAGCAACCTCGTAGTGATATTCGGGTGTTGTGCCTTGGCTTCTCCCGTTCCAGGCGTTTGCTGGCAACCTGCGATGTCATTCTCTCCCGTGTCTTCTATTACCCCCAGTAGCAGAGGGTTTGAGAGGGCGTGAGGAGATCGGTTAACGAGATGGATAACACCCGTTCCTGCTTGGACCCCAGGCAAAATCGCGCTGGGGGTTAGTATTTCTGCCGGAGGTTGACTAGATCCGGGGCAGGGAGAAGGTCTAGGCCCATGGCGGTGAATGGTGCCATCGGATGAATGCGTTTTAAATGATGCATAGCATGTACGGCAAGTCCCCTTTCCTTTAGAGCTTTTCCCGTTCATGTTATGTTTGAAAATGTTGTTATTATTATTTGCCGAGTTTTTCAGTTACGTCGCCATTTAAATGGACATTGCGTTGCCATTGACAATTATGACGTCGTAGGCCTTTAAGCAAGGCAGATGGCCAACGATGAATATTTGAAAAGACGCGATGCTGGAAGAGGAGTTTAACAAACCATACGAGACGAATAATTCTGTGCGGATCAGTTTCAACTAAGAAGTTTCTCCAAGTCACGAGTCGTTATACGATAAGAAGGTGTTAAAATCCAATTCTAACGAATACGCGATACACAGAATTATCAATAAAATAGCAAGAGTTAAAATTCTCCGCCCGTAAGGTCCATTCATATTATTATTCATCTATTATTATTATTATTATTATTATTATTATTATTATTATTATTGATACTATCATCATCATCTTCTTCATCATCATCGTCCTCATTATCATTATTGCCGATTTATTATTATTATTATTATTATTATTATTATTATTATTATTATTATTATTATTATTATTATTATTATTAGATCTATTATTATTATTATTATTATTATTATTATTATTATTATTATTATTGATACTATCATCATCATCTTCTTCATCATCATCGTCCTCATTATCATTATTGCCGAACACGACAGACAGCATAGAGAAGATTGGAAGGAAAGAGAACATAAAGTAAGACAATGGACAGACCTTTTCAACCTATAAACGAATAGAGTTCAGTCTTTCGCAACCATCGCCGCTGATGACAATGAAGACGAAGCTGATGATGATGACGACGACAACGAGAGGCGACGATGATGGATGATGATGATGACGATGATGATGATGATGATGATGATATGATGATGATGATGGATGATGATGATGATGACGCATAAACCCCTACCTATAAATCAACTTTATGTTCGTATTATAAACCAAAACTAAATGTGTGTTTGGGGGTGTGTGGGTGTGCAGGCGATGGTAGGTCATAATTCAACACGGAAGAGGATAACATATATAATATCTATGGCTGTGACTTCATCGAGGAGTCGTAAATCCATCTAGGTCTATATAATATAAAGAGGGAAAATTAAATTTAGCCACAGCAATGGCCCGATGCATCCTAATGGGTTATAAACACTAGCAAAAATAAGTTGGCATTAATTATTTATTAAATCTTCGTCGTATGCACCAGCAATTTTAGGAATAAGGTAAGAACATAATATGGGGCCGAGGCCGAGACCCACGAGACCAGGGCCATGCCAGCGCTGTTATCACGGCGATAATATTTACGGGGCCGAGACCAAGACCTTCGAGACCAGGGCCATATACGAGGCTAAGACCACCGAGTGTCTTAATGCGCTCGTATTTTTAGGCTATGGCCTCCGAGGGCAGGATCCACTACGCCAGTCAGGGCTACAACCCAAGAGGCTGAGGCTAGAATCTACTATGGGTTCCTTGGACATACGCCTTTGCTCACACACGCGCACTGCGAACACCAACGATCCAGTCATTTAACAGTTAACCTGCTGCTGCATATACTAGTACGTCACGACTAACGGCCAAACTTGAGCCTCGGAAATGTAGCTTCGAGGGAATTCTGAGACCTTCGTCATCACATCCTATTAGAGAAATTCCTAACGGTTCTGTTGCGGTTTTTTACTGACTAGGAAGTAACTAGTTTGAAGATCCAATTATATATCGCTTGCAAACATCCCTCTCCTTCCGAGGGGTGCACCGGTGCTGTAGTTCTGAGCGACGGGGGAAACTATAGGTCTGTCTGTATGTTTCTAATTGCCTCTTCTGTTTGCGGAGGTTGATTTGATGCTGACGGTGAATGATGGCAGCTGCCTGGTTAAGTGCTGGAATTACCACATCGTCATCAACGTCTAACTTAGCCCCATTGTCTATATTATTGTG
>JACEVL010000154.1:1366142-1498642 GCA_020284085.1 Aporrectodea caliginosa | reverse complement strand
CTGTCTTGCCATTCAGCCTGCATAGGCTCATGAGAAATTACATAATCTACTTGTATTTATATAGCGTATGTTGCAGAACAAAACTACCAAAGTGCGCGCCCGACATGAAATTTCCTTGGGCATATATACGTGAGTCTCAAGGCAAACAACAAGAGTCTTGCCTCCTGTAACCATTTGAGCTCTAACAGAAGACTATCACAAGGTGACGGACGTACCACTAAGGAAGGAAGCCCTATGGTGTGCCATGGAAGTCCTGGACCATATAACAAGTAGATCAAACCGTTTATAGATGAGGGAAGAGAACTTCGAACAGAAGACGTCAGAAGCAGAGGAGAAATAGTCTACTAAGGTATCAGGGAGCCTGACCCGAAAGCACTCTTGATACAAGATAGACAAATCCTTATATGCCTGTATACATGTATTGTATAAGGAACCAAACAGGCAGCCAATGAAATTGGTCAAGCATGTAGGCGTATACAAGAGACTCCGTGTTAATCATCATTAGAGGTTTATCAAGAAACTCATTGGGAGCTCTTTTAACAGATTTTCTTAAAAGATCTTCTGTTTATAAAGCTATGTTTGTTTGGACATGAGAGATAGTCTAATGCTATATAATGGAATGACAGGATGACACATGATTCGTTCGTATACCTGAATCAGCCATCTTCATTCGGTAGTCAGAAGGTGATCGAAAGATAGAATGATGGTTGATGAAGATCTCTTGTTGTCTCGGTGGATTGCTTCTTCTGTTTCAACGCATCAAGACACACGCCGACAAGCAACTACAATGAATATCGACAAAACAAACCACAAAATACAATTTATATCTACGAAGAAAGAAGGGCTGTCAATGAGGCTAAACACAAAGTATATACATGTAGACTATATACTACAGTCATATAGGCCTACCAATTGTATGAGCGACTTCACGTCATAGCCCCGACACATTGCATGGGATTGTTGACCCATTCTGTCCCACGTCGTCTGATCTCTCTCCTTAAGAGTCTACGATCAGTGTACGAGGGAACAGCAGCGGAACAAAAAAATTCAACAGCCTTCTGTCATAATAATAATATTTTCGTTTATTGAAACAATCCGGTTGACAAACCGCAACCAGTTAGAGTGTACAGTTATGCAATTGAAACAGTTCACAAGAACACAAATTACAGAAGACATAAATCTTAACTACTAACAGAACAGACAGCCTGCTTACCTCGGCTCCTCAAGAGCCTACGAAAGCAGTCCGTACGGAACTCGAACTCAGTAGCTCTCGAACAAAAGAAGTCCATATCCTTCTATCTTGGCAGGCATTTGATCACATAGTTGAATAAAAAGAATATATTGGGACATAGATTGTTCTCTTCTATAGGCCTACTGATAGAAGATTTTAAAATTGTAACACGTAAATAAATTAGCTTGATTAAATCTTACGAGGTAATAAATAAGTGCATAAATGAAGAAATAATTATAGATACGTACATAAATTTTCATGCGAAATTATACTATAGTGGTATCGCTTTGACCATGAAGGCCACAAAACCTCTGTGGCATTAACTCTTGCATTTTACAGGAAGGCAACGACGCCATGCACAATTTGAAACAAACGTATTATATGGGAACATGAGCTTTAAGGAGAAACTAGATCCCAACATTTTTCGTTTGAATTTAACAGAATTGTTTGTTCAGCTGTTAGGAATAGTGAAACAGATCAGACATAGGCCAACAAAATCCGGAATATGACGAAGCAGTATATGCCCTCACTCCAACAATCGATTTTTAACGTGTCATTAAGTATTCTAATACAATTAGAGATAAGAGCTTAAGCATAATGCATACATGATAACCACTGCATATAGTATTGTGGCGGCCTTTGCCCGGAAGCTAATTCTTCACTCCAGCCCACTTCTACGTCTGGAGTCAACCAAGTCACTGCCTTGTCTACTTTCAACGTAAAATTCTCTATCTCTGCCCTTAATGATTGTTCCTATGTATACCAGAGAAGGTTCGGGGTTTGCCGCTTGCTTTACAGAGGCAACACTATAATGTAAAGTTATGTCTCGGGATCCGACTTTGCTTCGTTCGCGGTCGTCGAATGGGCAACGTCCTGAGAATGACCCCTTCTCACAACAGGGTTCGTTGACTTCGTTCTTTACCAGCAGCAGTCTTTCTATTCTTTGTGTGCCATCTTATAACTATACGGGCTTCCTCTTCCTTTCCACCTAATCTAAACTGACGTACCATTCTACATCTCGTGGCTGTTGAACTATCACCATTAGTATGGGACCCCCTAATGTTCTCTAAGTTCCGGGAACAAGGAATACTTATGACAAGTCCCTGCGTCACTTCGCCCTATATAGGGCATCTGTCTTTTGGATAACGCGACTTCCCTCCATCACATATACAATACATGTATGATTGTATGTCTGTCACTCCATTTCTGTGTGTGTGTCATATTGGTATACATGGTCCACTTTCTTAACTACGTACTCTTAACTACTATTTACTGCTTTTAGCTACTGGACTTTAGCTGCCCAACACACTCTGTGGCCTTTCTTAGCTACTCTTAGCTACCAAACCTAAGCTAACCAGGCGGCTCTACAGTAATCAGACACTTGTTATGTTTTGAGAATATTAAACATCGGATACATGAAGCTGTTCGTTCGCCTAAGTCTTCTCACAGACCGGGTTTCATGCCCATATTTGGTATTTCGGTAGGAGAGCCCTTCAGGTAAACTTCGATGGCTAAGGAAACGTTAAAATGCATGCATACATACCTACTTGCATATAAACCTGCATGCGTACATATATACATGTACATACATACATATATAGTTATATACACATACATGCATACATACATATATCAATACATACACATAGACATATATACATACACATATTCATACGTATACGTACATACATACATGCGTATGTATACGTATAAGCATACATACATACATACATACATACATACATACATACATACATACATACATACATACATACATACATACATACATACATACATACATCAAATCAAATCAAATCTCTTTTATTGAAGCCAAATGAAAAAACACATAACATTTCAACATAAAGTATCAGGATTGGCCGCAAGAGGAGTCCCAAAAGGGATCAAGATCCCGCTGACTAGGGACACCTAGAACAACATTTCAGAAATATGAATTAGCTAAATCCTTGATAAACAGTGCAATATCAAGTTTCGTACAGCAATGCAAAACAGTATAGTACATATTACACAGTAAATGATTAACTCGATTCAAAACACTATGAAAATATAAAGAAAAACCGAAAACCTTAACTAACAGTGAAAAAGAATATCCGGCAGGGTAGGTTATAGCTAATTTCCATTAATCAGGTAGGCATGCAGCATGTTTTTAAAGTGCCGTAGGTGGAGGGCACAACGTATGTGAGAGGGAAGCATGTTCCAGGTTGTGGAGCCAACAGATTTTATGGAGAATAAGCGAGTATTGGTGTGTGCGTATATGGGGCGATGGTTTCATGTAATACATACATACATACATACATACATACATACATACATACATACATACATACATACATACATACATACATACATACATACATACATACATACATACATACATACATACATACATACATACATACATACATACATACATACATACATACATACATACATACATATAAAGATACATACGTACAAGCACATACATATACATGCCTAGATACATACAAATAGACATGCATACATAACAAAATATCTGCAGAGGTTCTGTATACTCTAATTCTAATAGCTACTTTATTGATGTGTTTCCTTGCGCCGATCTTTCCTTACCTGTTCTCACAAGCGATATTGAGATAGCGATTGTTGTCTCTAAAATGTTATGACCTGGTTTACTTTAGAGACAAGTGACGAGTTTCTCGTTGAGAGTTGTCTTCTTTACTTGATGTAGATGACTCGATGAGGTATATCCCAGATCGTCGTTAGGCTATGCGACGTTTTCAGATGTAGTGTTGACTATAATAGTCTGCGTTAATCTCAGGATGGTCGGCCGACTGCCTTCGTCGCATCTTCTGCCCTATATCATATGCAACTAAATCATGAAATCTGTTGACATGGAGTTATTTGCCTTTTGCACAAGTAGGTTGCTGAAACTAAACTTTAACTTCCTATTGCTATATAGTCAGTGCACACAAGAAAATGAAAGGTTACCATTGGTCGATGATATCCGGGATACGACGCTATCGCATCAGACGGCAGCGTGCATCTCGCATATATTAACTAAAGGCCTTACAATATATATATATATATATATATATATATATATATATATATATATAATATATATATATATACATATTAAGTAATGTCTGAAAACAATAGATACTGATGTATGTGGCAGTTTGTAAAACGTCTTCTATTATATAGGAACATTGCGAAGGCTATATAATTATGAATATTGGAGTTCGTTAGAAAAGACTAGAATGGTCGATCGTTCGATCGCGAACGATGCTCGGATCGTTTAAGTCTCCACTGCATGGGTCGCGACACAGACAGCAGCACTTGGATGAAGCGCTCGCATAACACGAAAAGGTCTGCGCTTATCGACTGATGACGATGACGACGACGACGACGACAATGATGATGATGATGATGTTGATGATGTAATGTAATGTAATGTAATGTAACAAGACATTTATATAGCGCCACTTATGAGTCTCACAGAAGCGATCAATAAGAGCCATCATGATGCTGATGATGTGATCTTTATGAGTCGAGAGAAAACCATGTAGCCACATGGCCATTATGATGATGATGATGATGATGATGATGATGATGATGATGATGACGATGGTGATGATGATGATGACGACGATGATGATGATGATGACGATGATGATGGCGACGACGACGACGACGATGATGATCGTTGCGTTCTTAACTATCCCAGAAATTCGCAAACTATGCTGCTGGCTTATGGAACTCGCTCGATAAATAACTGTAGCCATAAATTTTCATCTCTGTTGTCGACCACATTATATCAATCGTTATGTTGCATTGAGGATATTGTATTATGTTCTACTCGCACGCAACAGCAGCCTGCATTTGCACACACACACACACACACACACATCACACACACACACACACACACACACACACACACACACACACACACACACACACACACACACACACACGCAGGCCAACATCTCATAACGTACCAATCTAAATCACGGGCTCCACAAGCCCCAAAGGCCTACTCGTAGGCCTTAGCGATGCGCATACAATATAAGCTGGAATCCAGCTGTGTTGTGGCTGCCAGCCTGCTGAGCATAGGCCTACTCAGTGCGTAACGACCCTGGGCAGTCTGTTCACGAGTTCGTGTCACTGCAATCAAGTGGTAGGCCTACGATTTGGAACTCGATCGAGGATTGGTTGGCATGGGACGTAAATGACAAGGACTAAGAAAAATTGACAGCGCGTCCTCCATGACCTTTGGGTTTATCCATTTCCGGATCAAGGGATTACGAGTAAAAAATGATCGCTAATTCCGCTTCGTTCAACTATGACAGACATTACAGTTACCTAGAGTGCCACACGGTGATCGGTTAAGGTGTCCCGCTCCGTCTTCAGTTCTTCAGAAGAAAGACTCTGCGCCAACTGTGAGGACATGTATTTGTGTTCGATGCCAAGTGGTTTTTGTTGTGGTGTCCGAGACTCCGAGTCTGTAGCAAAGAAGTTGATCTGGTATATGAATCACCCACTTCGAAAGGATTGAAGGCTGAGTTGTTGGCAATTTTTGACCATCCGTCGGCAGCTTTATCGTGTGTAGCCTACGAACGCTGTCAACTGTCGTCACTCTAGCCTACTCTGTCGATGCAACTTAGCTCAGAGACTCTGAACATCCATGCCATCTTCAGCTGTCGACGAGAATCCGTTGGTTCTTCGTGTGCGCGTGGGCACACAAGAGTTGACTCTGGTGACTCTTTCAGCTTACTGTGCATTGTTTTGCTAACTGATGTATAGGCTAGCGCAGAGAGTGCCTCTGAGTCTGAGTAGATATCTTGAAGGGGCGCTGTATAAATTTTCAATGACATTATAATTACACTGCTTGGTGCCTTGCCCTTAACAGAGTATACCGCTTTAGAAATCTTCGAGTTCGAGTTGACACGAACAATTTCAAGTTCCAGTGCCTTAATTAGTAGGCTAGTATGATTTTATCGTGTGAGATTTGATCACAGGCTAATTGGTTCATTCGGATGGTGCCCTGATCATCTGATGGCCATGCCATAATATATAGACACTTCTTCTATTTGACTATTATATGCAAAAAAACATCGGCTAACAATCGGTTAGTTAGTGATAAACATAGGATCCACTTACATCTCACACAAGGCCACAACTCGATGCAGGATTAGGCTACATAGCAGCACACAGCTGTAACGGCCATTAGGCTACTTATTGTATGCACATCTGATAATATGGATTCTTTTCACACGCACACACATTATAGACATATTAAATAAATATAGGATAGGGGAAGCCGGGGTAATTTCGGCCAATTTTCTTATTTTTGTAATAAATTAAAATTGGTTGACCCCTAAAATGAAACAAAATCACATATAAATAGGCTTTGTAAGGACAATATACTGCAAGGTTATTTTTACTTGTAACGCGGAGAACATTTGTAAAATGAAATGTTTTTTAAATGTATTTTTTGGCCGGTTTTCCCCCGGCATATGGGGTGAATTCGGCCAGCGTGGCTGATTTTACCCTCATAACCAAAGAGTCGAGATATATGCATACATTTATTAAAAAACACCACTGAAGCGGTAATATCAGGTAACGCATAGGCTATCATATTATTCAACAATCAAATACAATACTGGGCCACAATATTTGAACAATGTACCCGAATATCGCTTGACTTTCTTTTTATAAGTTGTTGGCATCTAATGTATACTAAAATAACATTATATAATATTGTTTTAAATTAATCCTGGGTAACTAGGTATATAATATCATTTAAAAAATTAAAATTGGAACTGTGTACCATCCCTAACATTTAATAACATCGTCCTAGTGTGAATTTACGTCACAACCATACGGTCTATAAACATCTCAGACCCATGGCCTGCCATGTGGATTTCATAACGATCGTCAACAAATAAAGTTTTTGCATAATCCAAATTATTGCATTTGAACAGGATAATTTAATGGAATGGCCCATAATGGAGAAATCGATTCTTTTCACAATCGCAGCTTTAATCAGCTTATTATTGTAACAAAGCATATTAAATAAATATAGGATATAGGTTATATAATATGCGAAATGCGTATCTAAAGGTTCGCACCCTGGCTATGTATAGGCCTAGTCTATATATATACATTATATATAATATATACTTTTTACTACACTGTGAATAATAATGATAAGCCTATACAGACGTTCGTCTAAGAGTCTCCATAATTATGCACGACTATCTTAGTCTAAGATAGTCGTGCATAATTATGGAGAGTTCGTAGACTCGGTGGGTGGCTGACACTGGCTGTGAGGCCCATACATGCAGTTCATTGTACGACACTAGCGAAGCGTCGTCTGATTCTATCGATCTTTCTCTATCCTTCTACCCTATCTCTATCTTTTTCATATAGGAAACTAAAACTGAATATAGGGCATTATAGCCTACTAGCGCAAGCTGCACTGTTAGGCTAACGAATTCCATTTATGTGGTCGTCTCTGAGCCTCGAACCTGACCTGAAAATCCCTTGACCTCAATCGGGATCACGATTCGCGCAGCAATTTCTCAATCTACGACCCATTAGACGCCTAAATAATGGTGTGTTGCATTCGCCACATAGCAGTACAGAATTTGCTGTAGGGTTCAATTGTGTCAACATTTGACCCCTGCATGACCCGATATGTTTGGCCAAGCAACGACGACGCTTTAAAAACTAGTTTGTAATGTAGCCTATGTAGGCCCTAATGTAATGTAAATCTTCGAAAATTTCTCAGCGCCCACAAAAGCTAGGCCTACGTCAGGGAGACCAGCTTATTCACCGGCCCTATTCAAATCTAGTCTTTGGCCGACCCCCGGGGGGTCGGCTTGACCCCCTCGGTCGGCTTGACCCCCTCAAATTCATTACCCACAGTCCTACACCAAACGACTCCATTATGACCAATCGGCCTAACCCAGCTTCTACCTCCCTCTCTCCTACTCTCTCTGAAATATAGATATACAGATATAATATACATATATACGTATATATATATTATATATGCAGTTATATATGCACACACACACACACGCACACGCACACCACACACACACACACACACATATATATATATATATATATATATATATATATATATATATATATATATATATATAATGGTCACCTTTGTCTTTAGTACGCTAGTAATGTTTCTTCTATATATATATACTCGACCACTCTCCTCCTTTTCCTCTGTCTCTCTGTCTTGCAGTTTGATATATGTGTGTCACATCAAAG
Source organism: Aporrectodea caliginosa (assembly GCA_020284085.1). Taxonomy (NCBI): domain Eukaryota; kingdom Metazoa; phylum Annelida; class Clitellata; order Crassiclitellata; family Lumbricidae; genus Aporrectodea; species Aporrectodea caliginosa. Next base: position 1,490,118 of record JACEVL010000154.1, on the reverse strand, counting down.
CACCATCTGCTTTTGGATTAGGGGCCTAAGGAAGAAGAAAGTTATCATTCAGCAAGATTTCAACACCCGTTACAGTTTTCAGGCCCAATGGATCAGGTTTCCATGAAGTATATGCTTCAGGCGAGGACTCCAATCAAGCCACAGGCCGGGTATAACAGCCGGGTCCATGCTTCAAGCCTCCCTGCTGACCTTTCCCCTTTCCCCTTAAGCCACGGACAGTGGTGCTGAGACCGCTGAGTCATAAGTCGTGGAATATCAATCTAGACGTTGTCTATTCGAAATTCCAGTTTTATGTGTATTTGTTGTTTATAAAATTGTCTGCGCATCGCTTGCCTTTATCGAAAATTAAGCGACATAGACTGAACGAAGCTAGGTTTAAGAAATTGTCGGAGAAACGAGCAGCAGCTGCAGCAAGTTCTATGGAGTTATTTTATAGGGCACTGATTGCTCAGGTATTTCAGATGAACAAGACATTGAATCCAATCATGCCGCAGCAGTTTCATCAGCCAGATTGAAATAGGCTATAGCGCTTCAATTAATTTTTGCTGAAGTTCTCAAAGACTTTGCAGATATATCAAGGATAGAAAGTTTGGAGTCTGGTAAGAGCCACATATTCATATAATCGAATAATGTTCAATGTAGCGTTTGACTAACTGTGTTTTGCAAAGATTCGAAATTTCTATTGGGAGCGCTTGTCGTTATTAGCCACGGGCGCCAAAATACCTAGCCTCTTCCTGTTACGTTGGCCATTGCAGAACGGCGCTCTATTATATGGCACCCCGTTCGGGCCATCTGGTAATTGTACTGCAGAAAGAACTTTGAGCAGATTGAAAATAATAAAGCCACTGATCAAATCACTTGCATTGGAACTGTCTCAGACAAGTGATAAACTCCCTAATCCAGTGTTTCCCAACCTGAGTTTCGCGGCACCAAAGGTCCACAGGGCCCTGTGAACCTGGCACCTGCTCAAGGTTGGATGTCAGATCCATAACATTTGTGCAGCTTCTTATGTGAAAAAGTTTTAAAATTTATCACTACTAACATATAGGCCTATAGGCCTAATTATTTTTCATACAAGAAACGTTTCTTATCAGTGAAATGAAGAACTAACTTGAAGAAAAATAGTTGAAATTAAGGTCAAAGGTACCGCTGATCTGCCGTTAGTAAAGGTGCCATGCTCTGAAAAAGGTTGGGAACAGAGGCGGATTAAGGCATGTTCATCATGTTCGGCCGAACAGGGGCCCCCACACTTGAGGGGCCCCACATGTGCAAAGAAATTTTTTTCAATATTTTATAATTATTGTTATTTGTTAAATCTAATAGTAAAAATGAGCAAAAACTCATAATAATTATTCGAAACTGTTCATTTTAGTATTCACAAAAACACAACTTTTGCACATGTGTGGGCCCCTACTAAAGTTTCCATTATCAGGCAGATTAGTCTCAAAATCAGCCGAAAACGAAATGATTCAGTTTGCTGATCTAGTAAAGTCATTTGCTCATGAGCATAGAAATGAAACATCGCCAGAACTCAGAGAACTGTTCCTTTACCAGTTAATCACAAAAAAGAGACTCGAGGACACCTTGCCAAATGTTGAGATAGCACTGTGACTATATCTTGTTCTGATGGTGACAAACTGCAACAGAGAACGTTCGTTTTCAATACTCAGATTGATTAAAAACAGACTGAGAGCGTCAATGTCGGAAGACAGACTCGATATTGTTGAACGTCGTAAGTGACATACAATACAGTACAATACTTAAAAATTCAGAAGTGCACGTTGAAGCCGGGAAACCATTAACAGCCGTAGCCTAAGTAGACTGGAAGAGGCAAGTTTTCAGCTTAGAGCGAACTTGAGTAGGTAGAGAGTTCTATATGGAGGGACCGGCAACTGTGACAAGATGAGAGGTGTATCAGGAACAACATGGGCCTATACTTTCCTTTACCAGTTAATCACAAGAAAGAGACTCGAGGACACCTTGCCAAGCAGATGCTGATCGAAGAGAGGAGCGGCCTTTAACAGAGTTGCAAGGAGTGACCATGGAAGATAGTAGGAAGGCAAATGATCTGCGCGTGCTCTGTACATGAAGAGTACCAGCTTGAAGCGGACACACTCACAGACAGGAAGCCAGTGTAGAGATCGATAATCAGGTGTGATATGGTCTCGGGTGGAGAGTCCAAGACGCAGTCTTGCAGCCTGATGCGGTATCTATTTAGAGGAAGCAGTGTGCATTCAGGGAGACCATAGAGTACTGAGTTACAGAAGTCAAGTCGCGTCAGAATAAGGCAGTGTATCTGTGTTTTCAGTAATGCTGAGTCAATAGTACAGCGAAGCTGTAGGATTCTCCTGAACGTGAGCTACATTTTGACGACATAGCCTAACTGATGGATTTGCAAGCCAAAAGGCTCACAGAGTATGTGTGAAAATTCCATGACAATTTGAGCGATACTGCTTGTCATTGTCAATAATTTATTCATAATTTGGTGTTGCTCTTAACTCTTATAACTTTTAGTTTCGCTACAAAATGTAAACTGCAAACACTGTGACCAATCAGTTAAGACTATAATTATTGTTAGCCTAAGCCCATTAGGCCTATTTTTATTTATGTATTGTGGTAAGCCTGCAATTGTAATATTCTTTTAATACGAGTCACTCTAATATTGTTAAACCATAAAAGATGTATACTTTAAGTTAGTCTTTAACACTAGACTGGATAATTATCAACCCTGCTGATATTGTCCAAAAAGAAAGCTGGCACGAATTAACAATAGAAGAATGTTGATTCGTTGTTCCTAACACGTTTTATGTGACCTTTTGTAATGTGAATCTTTGGGACTGGGGCCCCCACAGTTTTTACTGAACAGGGCCACCACATTTGTTAATCCGGCCCTGGTTGGGAATCACTGTGGACCTAATTAATCTATCAGTAGGCTACTTTTATAAAATATATCTCACTCTTCCTGTTACGTTGGCCATTGCAGAACGGCGCTCTATTATATGGCACCCCGTTCGGGCCATCTGGTAATTGTACTGCAGAAAGAACTTTGAGCGGATTGAAAATAATAAAAAATTACTTGCGATCCAACATGACAGATGAGCGCCAATTTCAAACAGTATTTTATAGGATAGTAGGCTATAGCCTATACTAGTGGTTTACTAAACTAACTATTGCGCATAATGCCATTATTTCAACAACAAAAATATATATATATATACATATCTCTCATATATACATACGCATATGTTTTAAGGGATTTTTTCATCTAGGATCCGATGTTCATACTCACTACACCAGAAACTTTAACTCTTATCGCCCCATATACGCACACACCAATACTCGCTTATTCTCCATAAAATCTGTTGGCTCCACAACCTGGAACATGCTTCCCTCTCACATACGTTGTGCCCTCCACCTACGGCACTTTAAACAAATGCTGCATGCCCACCTGATTAATGGAAATTAGCTATAACCTACCCTGCCGGATATTCTTTTTCACTGTTAGTTAAGGTTTTCGGTTTTTCTTTATATTTTCATAGTGTTTTGAATCGAGTTAATCATTTACTGTGTAATATGTACTATACTGTTTGCATTGCTGTACGAAACTTGATATTGCACTGTTTATCAAGGATTTAGCTAATTCATATTTCTGAAATGTTGTTCTAGGTGTCCCTAGTTAGCGGGATCTTGATCCCTTTTGGGACTCCTCTTGCGGCCAATCCTGATACTTTATGTTGAAATGTTATGTGTTTTTTTCATTTGGCTTCAATAAAAGAGATTTGATTGATTTGATTTGATTGATATATATATATACAGTATACTATCATTTAAAGTTAATTAAAAATTTTTCCATGGAACGTGGCGCCCCTCAAAAACAACCCTTGCCCTCACATAAGCAATCCTGGATCAGCCACTGTTCCCGACCCCTCTGCTTCTTTTTTGACAAATCGGACCCTGCAGCGCCCACAATTAAAAGCTAGGCCTACATCAGGGAGACCAGCTTATTCACCGGCTCTATATCAAATCAAGTCCGCAATAGCCAATCTATGAATGCCTTAGACTATAAGCCATTGATTAGTAGGCCTATTTAATTATTCATTCAACTCCTTATACTCTGCAGTCAGATCTCAAGGATGAGTCGTTTGCAGTCTTCGTGATAGGGTGAGTCTCCGGCTCAGTTCAACGCTCAGAGTCACCCATACACACCAATGTCCTTTGACTCCCTTCTACTTTTGACATTAAATGGCCTTTTTGTAGCTTGTCCGTTGAAACGAAGCTTCGTAATATGGGCCGCTGCATGAACAGAATTAATACTGTATAGCTCTGTTCCCAGATCAGATTCTGACTTTCCACTGTCGCAACTCGCAACGTCCTGAGGATTGTCCTTTCTCAGGACATGGTTCGTTCCTTTAAGTTAACATTTTACGACGACAGTTAGTGTACTAACAGTAACTGGGAAACCAATGCAGTTAAGTGTTAAATTGCCGTTCCCTTATTGTGCACCTTCTATACTACGAACTTTCTGTTCGCCACCATGTTGCACCTCATCACTTCGGAATAGCCGTGACGTAGTACTTGTCTGAGACAGTAATCACTTGATCGGTTGCCGGAACCTGGAATTTCTGTGAACTATCTCTGAGTATTTCCGCCCTACGGACGTGCTTTGCGTCTTTCTATTATCATAAGCGCTCGTGAATCAGATGGTGCCCTGTGCTTGACTTTCGAGTGGCGCTTTAGAAGTTTGGAGTTTACGCTTACGATCTCTCTTCATTTGTGTAGTAGGATAACCGATCCAACAAGCTTCTATATGTCATGTAATACAGCTTCAGGTCAGTAGGCCTATCGACCGTGTCAGCTCCTATTAACTTATAGATAATTCAATTCGATATCTGTCTGCATCAGTTTAGTATTCTCCCCGTTTATCTGCCTTCTGCATATGGTCACACTATGGGTGTGAACTCGAGTCGTCAGATGGAACTCGACCCACCCGAATCCGGGAAAGGTTAGTGCCGCGACGTGTCAGTCCCCGATTGTCACACGGCCTCTTCTGTTCTCGCTATCTGCAATCAGTTCATCTCACAGCCTAATTGTTACATTGTGGATCTAAAACTCAAAACCCTGAAATCGAATTCATTAAGCTGTTTTATGAATCTGACAATGTGTAGGCTAGCGGTAACATCAGTGTACTGGTAACATCAGTGTAGTGGTAACATGACTATAATGTTCATCAGTGGCGTGAAGAGCAGTAGGCCTAGGTAGCGGGATCGCTTCCCCAACCCTCCAAAGGTCCACTCAGCTTATCATTCGCGATATGGCGATTTCGTAAAAATTAGATGTAGGACGTGATGGTCGCCTTGCATGGCTGCCGTATAGGCCTACAGTTAAAATTCGACTCCTGTAATAATTCGTGATCATCCGTTCATATTGATTCGTAATCATCCTGCATTGTGTCAGTTTGAAATTAAACGAAGATTATATTCTTACGGTTAGGCTAAACTTCTCTCTTGAATGATTGCAATCTCTACTAGGCCGGCCTAGCCTACGCGTATTTCAGTTCACCGTGAAAGCAGTGAGCTACTAAAAGCAGAGTTTGCCAGGCATGAGCAATAAATTCTATAGTTGTGTCGGCGTTCGCAAGAACTGATGAAGAAATTTATAGGCTACCTTAGGATTGCAAAATAAATAATAATATTATGGTAGCAGTGTGATTCTCCTTACAGATTTTATTTTAGTTATAGTTACAGTTATAGTTAATGATTTTTTATTTTAGTTATAGTTATAGTTATAGTTAGTATTATATTTTAGTTATAGTTAGGCCTTTAGTTAATGGATTTTTATTTTAGTTAATTTTAGTTACTACTTATAATAGTTACAATAATTAAGGCTATAAGTAAAATTGTGCATATTAACACGCTGTTTCACAATTTGCTCAGAGCTTTGAAAGCCTTTGAAGCATGGGTGCATTCAGCTTCATGAATACACGAGTTTCCAAAGTAACTGACAAATTGCACAATAAAAATATCTCATTTTTCGTTCTCATTTATGTCGAATCATCCATATTGCACTTCCTATTTTTATTTTTGTACTAACGAAAATAAAGATGTATTTTCGTTATTGTTATTTTCGTTATAGTTATAGTTATAGTTAATGATATTTTTAGTTATAGTTATAGTTATCGTTAACGAAATCATTTTATTTTCGTTAACGAACATTTTCGTTATCGTTATCGTTAACGAGAATCACTGTATCATGGTAGGCCTATATCCGCTATGATTCCTTACTCTCATGTGTGGCTGTTGACATCAGTATTACAAGTTACTCTTTTGGCTCTCTCTGACGTCTCCGCAGCCTTTGACATGGTCGACCATGAAATTCTACTACAACGGCTTGAGACCTCCTGTGGACTCAAGGGTCCTCCTCTCCTTTGGCTTCGGTCCTACTTGTCTGATCGCACCCAAATGATCATCTCTGGTGACTCCAGGACTCAGTGGGTCCCTGTTATTTTGGGTGTTCCTCAGGGTTCTGCCTAGGCCCGCTCTTATTCATTTTATACACAGCTAATATTCCCTCTCTTTTCCCTAACCACTCTGCGACTGGCCACCTTTTTGCTGATGATGTCCAAGCTTGTGTCCATGGACCCCCTTCTGCTCAACTCCTTCTCGCTAGTCAAATTGAGGCTCTCTCCCAAGATCTTCATCTCTGGATGTCTTCTAATCGTCTTTCCTTAAACTCTTCTAAAAGCCAGCTAATTTGGTTTGGAACTCCTCAGCAGCTCAAAAAACTTGACTATGCATTACTCTCTGAAAGGTTTCCTCGTTTTACCTTTTCGTCTAGTGTCTGAGACCTGGGTGTCACTCTAGACAGTTCTCTAACTTTTACTGAACACATTGCCATGCTTACTCGCTCTTCCTACTTCCAACTAAGGCGTCTCAGTATTCGAGACACTGTCTCGGTCTCGAGACGTCTCGAGACAGGTTTTCGATGTCTCGGTCTCGGTCTCGGTCTCGGACCTCACTGTCTCGGTCTCGGTCTCGGTCTCGAGATCATTTCTCGACTTTTTGAAACTGTCTCGAAACGAAAGTCTTGTCTTTTTGGAAACTGTCTCGAAGCGAAAGTCTTGTTCTCTTGTAGAAGCGGTCTCCAAAGTTCTCGTACAAACTGTATTTTGTTCGGAACTTCGTACAATATTGCGCTGTAAAATTGTCTTGTGCCGAATGGATAACTAGTTAATCGGAAGTGCCAAAAAGACAGGAAGTTTAAAAAGCGGTGTTTCTGGTATTAAGATTTAAGAGTATTGAAAAAAAGCAGTCTTAAGTTTGCACTTTCAGTCCAAAATTTCCAACTATCTTAAAATGTCTCATAAAGAACTTGAAATCGTGAAATATGCATTCACGCAGTTTGAAATCAATGAAAAACAAAATAAATGGCATGCCGTTCGTCGTTTGTGTAAAGCCAACATAAGCGAAACTCTTTTAACAACATCTAGTTTCTCAAGGTGAGTGATGTGACTTATGTCGCTAAATCGCTAATAAGCCTAGGGCCTAAATGGAATTTTGTTGGTTTAAATTTTAGAATCATTTAGAAGATCTCTGAATGGCTGAAATATTTAATTTCTTTATAGTTTATACAATTCAGGTGATCGGCTGATTTCAGTGACTTGACCCTTGCATTAGACTTCAAAAGTTGAGAAAAATTGTTTCGGAACTTGGGTCCAATGTGCATTTCACTCGTTTTGAACTGTCTCGAACTGTCTCGGACCTGGTGTCTCGTCTCGGTCTCGGACCCCACTGTCTCGGTCTCGGTCTCGAACCCCACTGTCTCGGTCTCGGTCTCGGTCTCGAGTTTTATGTCTCGTATACAAGTCTGCTTCCAACTAAGGCGTCTCAGGGCTATTCGCAAATCTGTTTCTTCCTCGACCTTTACCTCAATTGTCCACGCTTTCGTCTGCTCTCGAATAGACTACTGTAATTCTCTCCTTGTTTGTTGGTCTCCCTAAGGTTCGGCTATCTCCTCTACAGTCAGTACTTAATGCTGCTGCTAGACTGATTGCTCGTCTTCCTCGATTCTCTCACATCTCTACATTCATGGTTGAAGAACTTCACTGGCTCCCTCTATCTGTCCGAATACAATTCAAGGTTCTTATTTTAGTCCTTAAGTCTCATCTGGGTCTTGCTCCGAAGTACCTTTGCGACCTCATGCTTCGCCCACTCTCTGCCACTTCGCTGCGTCCTCTCCGATCCTCTGATCGGCTTTACCTTTTTGTTCCTCGTGTCAGGACTGCAATGGCTCAATCCAGATCCTTCGCCTGCATAGGTCCTTCTCTGTGGAATGGATTTCCTCCACCGGTTCGCTCTGCCATCCTTTCTGTGGTAGTCTCTCCTCATCTTTTTCGAAACTAAAATCCTGCCTTTTCTCTCGAGGTTGCTCGCACTGGGAGCGCTTCTGAAAGGCTTTTGCTGTGAGAAGCGCTTTATGTAACAGTATCAAGATGTAACGTGCTGTTACTTAATATACTTTATTGTTACTTATTATTATACATGCTATAGCCTAGCCTAACAGTCCGTATGCCTCTATACCGAATGCGACGTGTTAGTTGTTGTATTACTGCTTAACGACACTTTTTCATATCGAAGATGATCAGTGTCGGAGGCAGAAAGCAACCTCGTACTCCACGTTTATATTGCGACCGAGCCACCCGCAGTAAAGATCCGAGAAATTAATCTCCTGATAAACCGACCGACCGGGAAGCGAACTGGGGCGCCGGCGCGGGCGAGCGGGCACGAACCCACTCGGCCACTCAGGATCTCTACGCGCGTGTTAGCGTCAGCGGTCAGTATGTATAGCCTACTGTTGGATCGCTGTGGGCGTGGCCTACTAGCTCTAATGTCCAATGGCGATCTGCGTAGACCTGTCAACCTACACGTCACATCTTCCTTCTCTAAGTAAAGTTATCTAATCGTTAATCAGTTACTGTACTTCCTAATCTATAATTCCTACTGTCGACCTATGTCGTCACATCTTTCCCTTTTCGAATGGTTAGTTAAATCTAATAAATCTATCGCAGTAAATCCTAGTGTCTTGGAGAATAGGTTCCTAATGGCCAAATCTAAATGTATCTACTATAGTCTATAGGCAATATGCGTTGAAGTAAAAGTCTCTCGTAAGTGTTCGGTAGGTTCACAGCAACTTGCAAAGTCTCTTGTATGATCTTCGACAGTTACTGAATGGCACATCTGGAATCAGTAAATGTCGACCGTCGACTCGGGTGAATCACAGCACGCCTGCTCTGACCATTCGCCCAGCCTTCCGTTTACGCAGGTGTCGGCGTGGAGGGGTCTTGGGCGGCAGCGAAGGCTGAGGAGCTGCGAGTGGGGGTAGCGACATCGTGTCGACGGGTAGCGTATCACCTGTGACTCCGGTGGTTCCATGGGCGGGAGGTGGTGCGGTGGCTTCGTCCTCTCCGTAGATGTCTCTGGTCGGTCGAGGTACAATCAAGCGTCGACACTTGGCTGCTAGACCTCCGCGGGTAATTAGTGAATTCCTGTTCGCCCTGATGACCGCTGGCACTTTGGATGGGGAAGAAGGCCATCCGGGCATGATCCGGCTGTTATCTGACCCAGCAGCTGTCGGCGTGGAGGAGTCTTCGTCTGCGGCGAAGGCGATCGGGGCTTCTCCTCAGAAGCTGAGGGTGGGGAAACGACCTCGTGTACGCACTGAGGCGGACGGGGATCACAGGTTTCTCTATCGTCTTCGCCTGGGCCTGGTGTGTAGCGAGGAGAGGAAGGCGGGGTGGACTGATCGGCGAAACAGATCGTCCTTTGTAATCGAGACTTTTCTCTCTGGCATCTGCAGGCCCGATCTTTCATCACGGCTTGCCAGAACCCAGTATAGCGATTCGGAGGTTTCGGCACGACGGCGGGGGAGGCGCGCCAAGCTTCAGTGGCCGTCGCAGATGTCATGATGCTAATCTCGGGCTGGAGTCGCGGTAGACTGACGGGAGGCCGGTCAGTCTGGTCACTAATTGATACCAGCGCCGCGATGTCTAGGTGCGATTGCTGCTCAGCGGGAACCTCTGCAGGATAACGGTTGGCGGAGAGAGCCTCTTGCCCGTGCGGCTGCTCAGCAGGGGCGGAGAGAGGATAACGTCTCTTTGGCAACTGGACTGGAAAACACGTTTCAGCGTTTGCAAGATGGACGTCGCTTTCTAGGACGTAATTGTCCTCTGGTTTAGTCGGTCTAATAGAATCGGTTATGCAACCGTTCGTTGGGTCGAATGAGGTCATATCAGTTTGCGATGCACATACCTCAAAGATGATGTCTTGCACTGCTTCCAAGTGCTCAAGGTCCCGATAGGCTTTGCAACCCCGGAATGATTGTTTGCGTAAGAAGGCGACACAGAAGTGCAGTTCATATTTGCGCGTCTTTCGTGGTTGACTGACGGTCAATTTACTCAATCCGTGCGTTTGCAGTTTCGTCCGGTCGGACGCACGAGGAGCCGCCGCTGCTGGGTGTATCTCCTGGCATCGACAGAGAGCGCGGACTGCTGTTTCCGGTACAAGACCCAATGCACAGTACTTACAGCGACGATTCTTCTCGTTGCTGGCTTGACTGTTGTCTGCTGACTCAGTTGGCAGGGGGGATCTGCCTCCGCCATCGCTGCGCCGAACTGAGTTGGTCACTCGGTAGATGGCCGTCTTGCCACAGTATTTACAGCGACGCTTTTTCTCGTTGCTGGCTTGACTGTGCTCTGCAGACTCAGTTGACAGGGGGGATCTGCGTCCGCCATTGCTGCGCCGAACTGAGTTGGAGTTGGCCATTCCGTAGGACGTTTTCTGGCCACAGAGCTTACAGCAACGCTTCCGGTTGCTGGCTTGTCTGTGGCCTGCAGACTCAGTTGGCAGTCGAGATATGCATCTGTAACTGCGCCGAACTGAGCTGGTCATTCGGTGGAACGTTTTCTGGCCACAGAGCTTACAGCAACGCTTCCGGTTGCTGGCTTGTCTGTGGCCTGCAGACTCAGTTGGCAGTTGAGATATGCATCTGCTGAAACTTCGCCGAACTGAGCTGGTCATTCGGTAGAGGGCCTCGTCGTGTTCGAAGGATGACATAGCTTTCACCTTTTGTTCGAAAGAATCCGTAAGACTTAGCTTTTCGTGCTAGCTGATATTAGCTTATCGACTTATTGTAGTGCGTCGGTTCTTAGTCTCTGACACCATGTAACAGTATCAAGATGTAACGTGCTGTTACTTAATATACTTTATTGTTACTTATCATTATACATGCTAGCCTAGCCTAACAGTCCGTATGCCTCTATACCGAATGCGACGTGTTAGCATCAGCGGTTATGTATAGCCTACTGTTGGATCGCTTGGGCGTGGCCTACTAGCTCTAATGTCCAATGGCGATCTGCGTAGACCTGTCAACCTACACGTCACACTTTATAAATAGCCAAATACAATACAATATTGTACAATACAATTACACCGGATCTTAAATATTACTCTCCACAAGCGATGTTTTAGTAAGCAAACATAAATAATCGTCGATTTTTCTTCAATATACTTTATTGCAGACTATTAGAATTATTTTTGAATTAGCACCAAACAAGTCGGGGACATAGGTATAGCCTATATACCGAATGCGACATGTTAGAAATTCTTCAGCAAGGTCAGATAATTTTGTAGTTTGGATAGCCTACTCATTATATTCGCTTTAATGTGTGGCCAACAGACATAACGCTGTAGGTGTACAAAAAAAATACATCTAGATAATGCGTAGACCTTAGTCAAGAGTATACATACGAGATATAAAATTTCGTGAGTCCTTGTCAGGAAGGTTAAAGTTATGTGGTCTGAAAATAAGGCGTAAAAAATTAGTGGACACTATCACAGCGAAGAAGCTAGGAAATTGGGCTATTAATCATGTTCCAGGTTAATTGCAGTGGTTTTAACACAGACTAAACGTCTTCTGAACCACTTAAAAGTTAAAACCCTTGTTATGTTATATTATGTTATGCATTGTTGTTTTTTAAAGAGACGTAATACCTTCCTGTCCGCCAGTGGGCTAAGCTCCAACATGATGTTTCGTATGGACTTTCGAGTGTGATAAATTATTGGTGGTCCTTGTTTCCGGTCCACGAGGCTCATGGAGAAAAGTCACACGCGATAGGAAATAAAACGAACAGATTTTGATTTAAATTTGTATTGCGTGCCAAAAATGGTGAGCTAGGCTTGTGAAAAATAAGCTTACGATTTTTATTAATAGGTTTTAATTATCTTACAGGTTGAACTAGATCATTGTTTGACTGACGTGCAGTCTGCGTAACTCACGATAAAAGGGGCGCTGATAATCCTCGATGGGTGCATAGCATCAGTGCGACCACTCCATTTTCTTAAATCCCATGTATGGGTCGGGTAGTAATTTTGGGTGCAGGTAACAGTCCTGTGTTATGGGTATGGGTCGTAGCAAAAAGGCTCTACCGGCAGACCTCTAGTCTGCACTATTTTTTGGGATATCGAATGCTTGGCAGAAAATTACTCTGGGGATTTGGTTTATTTTGCAGTTTCTATAAGCCAGTTCAGCTTTAGCAATGCGCATGCGCAACTATCTCCACTTTTACTTCCGGTGATAGGTCACCGTTCATAAACAAACTGAATGGTGCCGGTAGCGATGTTGCTATGATCTACTTTGACGCAAATATTAGAAGATATTTGATTGCCACGAGTTCATGTTTAACTCGATGAAGTTGTCTTGTGGCATCTTTCTGTTATAAATTTCTTCAAATCATCTACATTCCATCGATTAAAGTCGTCCACTTTGAACGATTCGTCTAAGCTATCCGCCATGTTTCGCTTTGTTTATGAACGGAGAACATAGACATCTTACATTTAATATATGATGTTTATGACGGGGAACTATCACCTTTCCCGTCATGCCTTGCGGGAAATATAATGCTGAAGTAGCTTATTGCTTTCAGTGAATCAGGATTAGGGTAGACCCCATCCTCAATGGTGCTCTGTTTTGCTTCAAAATTGGGGCACCACATTGTTGATCAATTTCATGTTCAAAATTACACATGTACGGTATCTTTGCTACACTATTGATTAATAATATGCTCTCTCTTAACACTGTTATGTGAAGCATATCTGTTCTATTTTTACATTGGTGTATTTAATTTGGACAAGACTACTTCCACTACTCCTCCAAAACTACCAATAACAATAGATACCAATAACGTACATTGTACATTATTGGTATCTTTTGTGATTTGCTGAAAGCATATGAAACCCTTAATCATGAATCCTTGCTAAGGAAATTGGACAACTATAGCATGAGAGGTAGACTGCATGTGTGGTTTACTGATAAAAAACAATTTGTAAAAGTTCTATTCGTGATATTAACTCTTGTAAATACGTTTTTGGTCCTATATTCTGTATGTAAATGATGTACCCAGCTCTGTTCCAGGTGTAAAATATAATATGATTTACAGATGATACAAATATCTTCTTCCATGGAGATCATCTTGATATTTTGTGTGCAACTGCAGGCTGCGCATTAACCAACCTATGTGATTGATTTTTGACAAAGAAAATGTTCTTAAATATTAATGATAAAACTTTCATTCCAAAATTCTTGTCCACAAGAGGATTGAAAACGACACGTTACTGTGGAGCAGATTGATTGCATGATTTACCTTTCCAAATTAGAAGTACACAAATAACGTCTTATGGAACATTCAAATGCCCAAATATTTATGTTTGTCACTGACAATCATTTAGTTGATTAGTTTGACATGGTTAATTTCTTGTTTTGTAGGCTGAGGCAGTGGCTACTATCCGAACACGAAAATTCCTAACAAACCGCCTTCTGTGTAGGAAACAGATGGTAACTTAAGTGTTTTTCTGCAAACGTGATTGTTTAAAAAACATAGTGTTCCGTGTGTGTAGTTTGTGTTGTTTATTTAGAAATGTAATCTCTTAGAATAAAAAAATTATGTTGGGAGCTGGTAATGGGTTATTATTTAGTGTTGTTATTGTTATTATTATATTTGCCCATGAATGTCATATCAAGCATTGTCTTATACCACACGACCACCATCATCACCGATTGCCACTGTAGCACCATCCTATCTCCTCGGCTTGACCTCCCGGATTTTGACCTGGCACCTAAACGAACAGAGGAGATTGGCTATTGCGGACTTGATTTGATGTAGCGCCGGTGAATAAGTTGGTCTCCCTGACGTGGCTTTTGTGGGCGCTGAGAAATTTTTGAAGATTTACATTTACATTACATTTATAATGGGGATGTGTCGCAACAAGCTCATGTTCTAAAGCTGAAGTAAATTTGAGGCTCATGTCACCATCCATGTTATCTCAGCATTCATGTTATAGCAGAGGACTACACTAGTGCTATGCTTATCTTTATATTCTTCAACATATTTATTGATAGTGCATGTACAGTTTACCCTAAGAGGTTTATATTCACCAAGACATCACTTTTATATCGAGTGTGAATTATAACTGTGCAATTCAAATATACATAACACACAGTCCACTACAGTGGTCGAGTCGTTGTTGGGTCCATGAGCTTTGGATAAAGTGATTGCAGCAGCTGAGGTATGAGTACATATGCATAGTATGTACAAACATACATAGACACACACTTGTGCATACAGGGACATTCTTATAAACATACATACGTAATTGCACCTCTAGTTCTGTTGTTCAGGTGGTGGATGTTCTTCATCCAGGCCGGGCAACCGTTCCAAAGACAGAGATACGAGAGAAACTGGGACGCTTGTACAAGACAACGGCTGATGTTGTCTTCTGCTTCGGTTTCAAGACGCAGTTTGGTGGTGGAAAAACGACTGGTTTCGCTCTCATCTATGACACGCTTGACTATGCTAAGAAGTTTGAGCCAAAATACAGGCTGGCCAGAGTTAGTACCTTATTTAACTTTATATCATCCTACATGCCCAACGCTTCTGTACAGCCATTTAACCCTTTTGCTCTTGGATGTTAAAATCCTATTACCGGAGGAAATAACCAGAAATATAACTCCGTTTTTTCTACAGTAATCAGTTTGAACTGTTCAGAAGCTTTACATTTTTTCTTGATTATAAAAGTTATGAAGAAAGAATATGCAAGAAACTCTGAGTCATAACCAAGGTAGGGGGTTTAACCACTACAGGCTTCAAAACACATAATGTGGGTGACCATAAAGCAGTGTTATTTCGTGTACCGAAATTATCAAATGGGCAGCTAAAAGCCGCTGGATAAGCATGTAGCTGGGATAGGTTGCCCTTAGCTAACCTTATCTTTTATCCAATATTTTTCTCCATTGAACTTAGTTATATGATCAATGATCTAATTCTATGTTTTTGCTGGTAGCACGGACTTCTGAAGATCACAAGGGTTGCCAGGAAGCAACGTAAGGAGCGCAAGAACAGGCAGAAGAAGGTTCGTGGAACAAAGAAGGCGAAGGTTGGAGCCGCAGCCGGATCAGCCAAGGGAAAGGTAGTTGATGCACAACTTATGAAAGTCTTATGCATTTGCTTGATTCTTAGTGTTTTTAAATACACTAGTGACTAGATACATTATTGTTATGTATTGGACCGGGACGGACAGTGGTGGCTCTTGGCTAATGTCAGTGACTGGTCTGAACTTATGACTTGTCTGTTTCAATTTGCTTGCCAACAATTACCTGAATTCTGGATTCCCCGACCTATAGAATTTCAAACGTGATTTTTTCCAAGAGATTATGACTTTTGACTGCTTACAGAAACCATCGATTGATGCTTTGTGTATTGTGATGGCAGTGATATAGTAGTCAATAAGTTAGATTTTACAAGACAGAAGTGTTCTTGCTTTGGTGGTTAGTTTGGTAGTGTATTGTTAGTTTGCTGAGACCAATGTGTGGTTGATTGTTCCATTTTTTCTGAGATGTAATTTAAAATTGTATTAAATTTGTTAATATGAGTCATTAACATTATTGCACACAGTGAAATAGGTACACTTTGAAGGGATTGTCAGTTTTTGCAACACAGATCATGAATTTTTTGCTGACAAAATTTACCATTTAGAGTACTTGTACAGACCTATTGGCTGTGATGAACTGGTTGATAGCATAATAAATTCATAGTTCACATGTTACACATCAAGTCTAAATGTTGGGAGGTGCATAAGATTGGTTGTACAAATGGTGTCCCCTGCTATAGGCATGTTCCTTTCTGGTACAAAAAGAATAGTTTACTGAGTTTTCATGTGTTAGTGTTTTCATTGGCAATTACAATTTGGCTGTTCAAATATTTTCAGTAAACTGTTTTCAAGACGAGAGCAGATCAAAGTCCACGACTCTTGGAAAAGTGTTTATTGGGAACAACAGACAACTTTACGATGTTGTGACAATATTTAATGATGCGTTGTTTTGCTGCGGATTTAATAAATCTCTGAGAAAAGTTACGGAGAACGTTGATGGATATTTCATGTTTGATGATATGTATGGTGAAGTAGGGAAGAGTGCATGATGCACTGATAATTTTTGTAGTGTGCTAAGATATATGTATTTGTAACATCTGTGAATTACATGAACTGTTTGACTTGTATTTATATTAGGCCAATATCTAATGACTTGCATCAGTAAATCGCAACTGACAGTTGTGCATAGCGTTTTCCAATAACACTTGCTCAAGTTCCGTGTGTAGCATCCATGTTTGGAGATCCTCGAACCACTTGTTCTTTAAGGTAAATGCTTAACAAGCCTACTGCTTGCTGTGTCTGGTTAAAATATCATTGTGATAAGGTAAAGTAAAAGAGAAGAGCTGTCCCATAAGTTAACCCCCTATAGGCAGCCATGGTATGTAGTGTTAGACAGTTTATTTTCTTGGTCTTGGCTATTGAGGTTGGGGCTAGTCCTCTCCCTTGCCGCTTAGCCTTCCTATTGAAAGTGTTTGGTCCATGTGGCTCATTTAGCGGTCAAGTTCTGGTAGGGTGCCAGTGGAACAGATATATAGAAAAAGTTGTCTATCTTGGTGAGGATTGAAAACCATCACTTTGGGACTGTTAGTCCAGCACCCCACCACTGGATTACTGAACATATGGCAGAACGCTGGTAAATTGTTTTGACATCAAGATCAACACTAACAGTGGCAGCGTTATGCTTTAATAATGGACATGCACCTCTGAATTTGGTTGATTGGGTGTTTTCCAAATAACTTTCTTGTCATGACATGCACTAAGTTCAAAGTCGGACTCTTCCCTCACTAACTTCAAAGTCGGATATCTTTGTAATGGAGAATATCTATGTAAGTGACAAAACTGGTAATACATGTATCTCTGATTTGGATGTCTACATGTTGGCAACATCTAGTGTCAGTTTTTGCAACTGCTTCAGAGGAAGGATAACTAGTGGCCTTAGTAGTATTGGACCGTGACCAGGGTTGCATCATTTGCAATTCAACTGTGATTAATTACAGTTTGGTCATGTAGCTGTAATGAATATTATTGTGAAAACCATAAATTACATGTAAATGATATGAGCGGCAAGAATCGTTCTATGGATTCCAGACTCTTCAGCTGCGATAGAGAGAATAGGCTATTCAGCACAGCAGACAAGGTTTTCGGCCAGATAGCAGAAGGTTATACAGGCGCAGATGAATTTGAGAATCTAATATTTATTTAAATGCAAACAGCACAGTGACACTGAGTGATGTAGGCCTATGTATAATTATTCGATTGGCTGCTTGTATTTTCTCCTTGAGGTAACGAACATAAAATAGCCGGTGTCCCGAGACAGTCTACCCCATAAAAGCCTTCCCGGATAATCTACTAGAGCCGGTATGGGAGCATCCATAAAGGACGTCCGCAATGAGGGGGAGGTAGGGGTCATCCAAATGCGGACTTGGGTAGGGGGTTTATGACCAGTGCGGACGTCCGCATAAAATGTTCTTAAAAACGTATTCTGACTAGCTCGGTCTACTTATAAAAACTTTAACCCAATAGAGATAAATCCATCGACTGGCTCAGGGATTTTTTAGCGTGCCGTTCTACACAAAATGTGCAGTTTCTAAATCAATTTGTACAACTGTAAAAGCATTTTTGTGCAGTGAAAAATTGCTAAAAAACTTTAGGTCATTGTCATCCAATTGGGAAAAGGATTTACCATGGGTCTTTGAAAAAGAGAAGAGGTTAATTGTGCAGTTCTAAAATTTCCTTAAAAAAAGCCCTCGACTGGCTTGATGTGTTACGTCACTACCAGTTATTACTATTACAACTATTATTGTTACTAAGTGTTTTGTGACTGGTGTAGCCTACTCAATGCCGTATCCGTGTACTTTATGGCGTTTCTGTGTATTGTTTTAACGGACTAGCTAGTGTACTGTTACTACTGTACAGTATGAGTATGACGTAGGCCTATTGATGTAGCTAACTCAGTTGTTATCGTGGTAGGCCTACTGGCGTCATAATTGACGCGATGACTTTTGACTTCTCAGTGTACTGAATGATTTCTGTCTCGAGATGAACTGTCCTCGTGGATGGAGATAGGCCACACGCCTCAGTTGTTACAGGTCAACGTTAATTGTGACCCAATTCTATGACCACAACGATAATAACAAAAACTACAACGAATGTCAGCCGAATGAATAGATAACGTCATCGGTTACTATTTTTATGGAGAATGAAGTCAACGTAATTTGAGAATCCATGGAAAGTACTAATTGTTGATGATGGTCGATTAATTGGTAACGATATGGTCGTTACAAGAAGTCCTTCGTATGTCATTAACGATGAGTAATTAAGCGACCTAGTTAGACGGCGATTGG
Organism: Aporrectodea caliginosa; assembly: GCA_020284085.1. Lineage (NCBI taxonomy): Eukaryota > Metazoa > Annelida > Clitellata > Crassiclitellata > Lumbricidae > Aporrectodea > Aporrectodea caliginosa. Next base: position 1,471,298 of record JACEVL010000154.1, on the reverse strand, counting down.
TTGCATCTGCCTGTTAGGCTAATTGGGCCACCATCCATTCACTAGCGCAGCCTTTATAGGCCCATTGCCTTCTAGATACTACAGTATCTAGATGGCAATGATAGGCCTATACATCTGTAACTAAGCAACGCGTTACAGTAGGCCTACATGTCGAGATTGTCGACGTCAGACGCTGGTTGAGCCGTACAAAGCATAGAAGTTAGACGGCCATTGGTTGCATCTGACATACTGCCAGGGCATTTTAAACCGTGCAATACGATCAACTCTTATCTGTTCTGATCTGATTCCATCCAATTCGATCTAATCCAATCTATCTCCCGTCCCAAATCATTAGGCTACTGAGCTATTCAGCTCAAGTTCTCCACTTCTCCAATCGATCCAAGTAGGTCTACTGTTAACGCTGCTTCTCGACTCCGGAACGATCTCCCTTCTGAACTTCGCAAACTCTCCGTTCCTCCACCCATCTCGCTCTTCACTCAGTCATCATCTGATTCACGCTCTTCTATCTATCACCCTTCAGGCTTTCCACTCTAAAGTGCCGCCTCCAAAAATTTCTACTCTGATGTAGGCTATCCACTCGTCTGCCTCCCAATCTCTCTCATCCTAAACGAAACCCGCACTGACACGAGGTGGCGCTCGTGAATAACCTGGTGCCCTAGCTGCGCTTAGCTTTTAAAAATTCTGTGTTTACAATTACCATTACGAAACTACTGATAGCCTAGCTAGGCTATTTGTGCAGTAAAACGTAAACAAAATGTTAATCAAGATCAAGGCTCATGAAAGAGTAGAGCTCTAGAGTTAAGTATTTCTGATCCGTTGAACGACACCTAGCAAACTCAGCTATAATAAATTAATACACCGACTGTTCACTCGGCGGGAATTTCTGAGTTTCCATCATAATTTTTTTTATTAGTGTTCCAGAAGATTTTTATGACCTTTCTACTTACCTTGTTTTATCAGGGCCTTAATTCTTTACTTAGGCCTACAATAATTTGCAGGCCATCTTCAACGTTTTGTGAGGCTCAAAAGGTGCTATATAAATGTTCAATCACATTCATACGATTTTACCCTGACCCATTCGAGGGAACAACTCCGTGATGGTACGCCTATCCCTCCCCTAATCTAACGGAGCATGATCTCACGGATCGCTCTTATGTCTGACTCTCAGGGTTGGTTCAACAGAGGCTATTCTTCTGCATAACTGTAATGCATGGTGGTCATCGAAACTTTTGACATTTTTACAGTTTTTTCTAATGTTTCGTCAGCTCTGCTTTTGCAGACAAAACTTATTTCAAGTTTACTTGACTGGTGTCAGTGAACATTCTGCGTCGTCTAATGCCTGATATATTTGTCTAACCATTTCATAAGCCACAGAAAATGTCTGGCTATAGGTAGCAAAAAGACATATTAATCGGTATATGTAAGCCTATACAGTACATATATTTATTTATTGCATTTACTGCGCTCGCTAGTTAAGTATAATTATCAGAGTTGGTTCAGCAGGCATGAACCTGTAATCGTTGGATTGCAATCCAGAGCGTTTCCGAATAGACAATCGTGCTGTACACAATCTCTGTGCAAACGACATCTTTTCATGTTCTGGCCACATTAGTTTGTCACGTTTCCAGACACTGGTTTTAATGGCATATTAATTTGTTTACGCTGTGATGGCGAATATAATTAAGACTGAGACGTGGACTTCTTTTGAATTGCAAAGAACGTGAAACTCGGCATATTAGGACTGCTGAACACGTTGAGATCTAATACCCTGACTCTGATATCTCTGACATTATGGCAGAAGGCGCTATAAACGTCATTGGATTAAATTAGGTTTGACTGACCTAGTTAAATTCAACTGGAATTGAGTTCAATTGACAGTCAATGGTTGCACTTGATGCAACAATCGATTGTGGCCTTGTGCATTTGTATAGCGGCGTTGTAAAAGCCATTAAAGTAATATACATGTAGTATAGTGGGGAGTAGAGTAGTGTGGAGTAGAGTAATGTAGAGTAAAATAGACTAGAGTAGAGTAGTGTCGAGTAGAGCAGTATAGTGTAGAGTGGAGTAGTGTAGAGTATAGTCACAGAATAGATAAGGCGTTATCTATTCTGTGGTATAGTGGAGTGGAGCAAAGTAGAGTAGAGTAGAGTGTGGAGGAGAGTACTGTAGTGTAGTGTAGAGCAGAATAGTGTAGTGTAGAGTAGAGTAGTGTAGAGTAGAGTGTGGAGTAGAGTAGGGTGTGGAGTCGAGTCGAGTGGAGGAGATTGTATTGTATTGTATTGTATTTATTGAAAACTAGCTGTCATAACGCAACCAGCAACAAAAGTGCGTGGCTTATGGTTATAATAAAGGAGCCTAGACTAATTATAGATATAGATAATGTAAATATAATAGACCCCTTAAATTACGGTTCATACTGAGTTTGTTAACGTATTGGATTGGTAGGCCTATACACTATAATTATGGAGGGTAAGACCGCACAGGGCAGCTATAGTAAGTGCATGCTTTTGTACAGCATGGGCGGTAGAAAGTTCTTGCTGTCCTTTACTGGAAGGACGAAAGGGTGGGGGCTTGGGTCGGAGGTGATATCGACTTTCCGGTCTCGGAGTGGGGAGTAGAGTAAAGTACAATATGCGTTCGTGTATAATATTTCTTTCTGGTAGAATTTTCCGATTCATTTGGGTCAGGTATAGATTGAATCATCTCCGACACAGGAATGCTTATTCTGCGGCTGTTAATTTCCGCGTTTTAGGCTAATGATGTGCGATAATACTGCTATTATATTGGGAATGCGCACCACAGCTGAAAGGCATCGAGCTTCCATACTATATTAATATACTATAGCATAGGCCTACAATTCAACGCGGTACAAGTGCAATGCAACACAGCACAGCACAATGCGGCACATTACAACAAAGCACAATATAAGATAATGCGTCACAAAATAAAATTTAAAAATGGTACACAATACAATAGAATGCATCAATAAGCTTATGGAATGCCGGAATCAGCGATCTGCGCACTTTCGGAATTTCTGTCCATAGCTTTACGTACGTATACTACTTCAAAGAAGGCCATGGCGGACATGATTGGCCTTCGTGGGTTTAGCCTGGGAGGTCGTTCGGACGTTAATTTCACGTGCCCCATTTTTGTCTCTGTGTTGTACAGTTTAAATATTGCTGCAGTAGCAGTTGAACGCTTTCGGATGTATCTTCGTTTCAAGTTTCTTTATAGAAGCTTAGAGTTGAGATAAAGTTTCGTTTGGAGTCTCTGCAGACAGCAGGTAGTTGTGAATTTCTTCCAAACAGAAGTAGAGAGGGGAGAGACTACCCGAAAGGATTCGTGACAATCAACGAACAGATGATTTTGCTCGCAGCTGATTAGCTTTCAACATCGATGTCCGCCTCTACCGTGCTATGATTAATGCCCTGTATCTGGTCGCTATAATTAAGCTTATGTATCGCGGTCAAAAATCCTTCTGACCTTTTTTGAAGCAGAATCGCCCTTGGATCTGTCCTTGCATTTATGTAGCGACATTTCTCGTTTCACTGTACCGTAAATGAGTGTGCTAAGTTAGGAGGTCGAGTTGTAATATCGGAGTCGTCGGGCTTTTCGTGAATAAGCTCAACGCTCGTGAATAAGCTGGTGCCCTGCGCTTGGCTTTCGAATGGCGCTTTAGAAGTTTGGAGATCCCAATTACGATTACGACGTGCGTTTAACGCCTGAATAGGACCTATACTTCTGCAGGCGACGATGGGCACAGGGCACAGTCTGACCCTGCCTCGCAATGGACTCTGCAGCCTGCCCCAGAAGAGACGCGAAAGCCACTCCTCAAATCCTCCGGCGGATCAGATGACGAACCATCGACAGAGGCGCAGTCTGAGCGCTGCCTTCAGTCTCCCAGACACCGTGATGGACGTCTGGCCGACGACGTCTGATCTCGTCAACATCAACACAGCTTCGGAGGAGGAACTGATGACTCTGCCGGGGATCAGTCGCCAGACAGCGAGGAACATCGTCGACTACCGGAAGCTGATTTGTGGCTTCCGGAAGGTGGAGGACCTGGCGCTCGTGTCTGGAATCGGAGCGACGAAGCTCAGCCTCATCAGAGACGAACTTTGCGTCGGTAGGTGTCGCTTAATCGCCTCAAATCATCCGACATATTATAATCTTAGACAATGCCACGTAAAGTTATGTAATGTATAGTGAAGGACTTAATGTAATTCAATGCAATAGAAATGGATTCAGAACTGAATCTTGTGTGTAGGTAATATCTTAGATCAGTGATACTTAGGCTATAGACTATATGGCCCGCGGTCCGGTACCAGTCCGAGAGTGATTGGTTACCGGCAGTCCGGGCAGTGGCGTAAATCACGAGTGACAGAGGGGAGCTGTACCCCCAAAGCTTTGACTAGGGCCTATCTGTCCCCTCCAAAAAATGCAAAAATCCGGACCCCGAAATAATCTGTCCCCCCAAGTTATGTACAGATTTTCGCCTCTGGTTACCGGGTCGCGTAGTAATCACCGGAATCACAATAATTTTGATCACACGTTAAATATTGAATTGTCTATACACCATACAAAATGCTTTGACATTAATTTAAAACAATGTTATTCAGTAATACTTAATACTGTTCAAAGTATTCAAGCATAATGAAAATTGTAAACATGCAACAGTACAGTTGTAATGAAAAGTGACAATGTTATGTAATTTATAGTTTGCAATAACATTATGATATTGATATACATGTAATGTGAGCTGATGTTGAAAAGCACAGGTCTGCAGTAAAGCTGGTAAAGCAAGTACCAGTCCGCGGCGTCAGAAAGTTTGAGAAGCACTGCATGCCTTCTATCTCTGACTTACAGTCAGCTAGCTCTCTGTGATGTGATCGTAAGTAGCATGGGTGTCCTTGGAGGCTTGGGTTACTATAATGCGCCTTCTCGGCAACTCTCGAAGGCTCTCCTCGTCAGCCCAACGTTACTAAATAACACATTCATCTGTGAGCAGAAGTATAATAACCGTTGGTGGGCTCTCTTATGATCTTAAGATCTATATGCCATTGTGCCATTATGGTTTTAGATAATGATCTTGAGATATATCCATATAGTCATAAGATGATAAGATCTATATCATATAATCTTCAGATCTGTGCCAACTGACCTTAAGATAAGACCCTGAGGTATACATTTGATGAAATCAACGGAATATACGGTCTTAAGATAGACGATCAATTCCGATAGAGAGGTCGGTGTCATGTGATCTTAGGTGTGTTATCTGTTGTTTGTATATAGGTAGGAAGGCGGCATCGAAGAACAGTTCAGCGTCGAGCAGTGGAGTCGACCTCTCGATGCTGGACAATATAAGTCGTCGGTCTTTCTCCACCCTTGGCCCTGGAACAGGAGGAGGAGGAGGAGGAGGAGGAGGAGGAAGTCAGAGACGCCTGTCAAACGCCACGAAGGTCAACGTCAACACGGCCAATGTCTTCCAACTGATGAAGGTCCAGTTCATCACGCAGAACCTGGCAGAGCACATCGTCACGCACAGGGACCGCAAGGGTCCGTTCCGCTGTCTCGATGACCTCCTCAAGGTCAAAGGTGTCAAGGTCGCGTTGTTCAGTGCCATCCGACCGTATCTTGTGCTCAGTGACGAGACCGATCCAGGCGGTGCAGCTGGACGGAAACATCCGAGGAACGAACTGAAGATCTGTGTAAACGGTGACGACCAGTACAATGGAAATCAGCTCCATTTGAGTCCATACCAGATGGATAAAAAGTCCAGGATGAATGACTTGAATCAATGTCATATCAGTCAGATGAATCAGACACCGTTGAACCATATCCATTTGAATAATAATCAGTCGCATATCAGTCAGATGGAATCCTCTCAGCTGATGATTCAGCAGCAGGTGAATCAGTCCCGTCGTTCATCGATGTCATCAATGCATCTTCTCCAGTTGCCAGATAATTCCCATCGACAGCAGCTGGAGCCAGGGCGAAGGGGGTCAGACCCCCTGAGCGGCGGAAGGACACGTCGAACCCTTCGCCTTGCGTCGTGGAACCTGGACAAGTGCAGTCTGGAGAAGGCAGAAAACCCCGGGGTCAGAGAGGTCGTTGCCATGACGATACTGGAAAACGGGTAAGGCCAATACCTGCTTAGTCATCGTTAGGAAATAAACAGGATGAACGTCAGAGTGTGTAGCGGAGGGATTCCAGCAGGTGCTGTAGAGGAGGGAGGAGAAATTGTTTCAGACAACATAGAAGGGTTTCAGAGTGAACTTTGGACGTGGTTATGGAATACAGAGAAGTAATCAGACACCTTAAAACAAAATTACTAATTTCTGTAATGTATGCATATATTTGTATAGCGCCAGTATTTCATTACTGAGCTTCCAAGAGCTTTCATTTGTTATAATTATAGTATGGTCAGATATTTTAATACAGCACAACAAAGACACATATTATAAAGAGCGATACTTTGAAGTGAGACAATGACGTCAAAGAGAAATGGAGGCCAATTAATTGCTATTATTATCATCGAAGGCATAAAAATAGCAGTTGTTATTGTTGCTGAGGATGCGGTCGATTGGTGGCTCTCTTCGTAAACTGGTCACATCGTCAGAACTACATGTATGACGACGACGACGACGACGTTTCCTGCGAATATGAATCACCTGCGCTTTTATGACGATTATAACTCTCTCAACGCCATCAGATGTTGATGCATAAAAACAGAGGCCTACATTTCCACCAGTCCAGTATCTTCTTCTGTATTATATATATATATATATGTGTGTGTATGTGTGTGTGCGTGTGTGTGCGTGTGCGTGTGTGTGTGGTGTGTGTGTTTGTGTGTGTGTGTATCATGTGGATGTGTGTATGCCAGTGTTCAAAACAGTCAGATGCTTTATAAGTGTAGGCCTAAGCCTATCGATGGCGCTATAACGTGTATAGAATTTCATATACATAAGACTTAATACACTTGTATATATATGTGTAGTGTATGTATACATAATAAAGGCTCCTATGCGCCCGTTATATATATATATATATATATATATATATATATATATATATTAATACACGCAGTCTATGCCTTTAGATTGGATCCACTATATGGCTGTTTCCGTAAATAACTTTGATGAATTGTGCAATGGCAGGCTACTGATGCTTTTATCATCATCAGCGTCATCATCGTCATCATCATCATCAGTCATCATCATCATCATCATCATCATCATATTATCATTACTATTACTATTATTATTAGTAGTAGTAGTAGTAGTAGTAGTAGTAGTAGTAGTAGTAGTAGTAGCAGCAGCGGCGACAGCAGCGGCAGCAGTAGCAGCAGTAGTAGTATAATATTATTAGTAGCGTCGGCGGCGGCGACGTGGTGGTGGTGGTGACATAAGTATAGGCCTATTAACCTACTATATTATGCCGACGCCAATGACATTGATGATGATGAATTAATGATGACGACGACGATGACGACAATGATGTTCAAATTTTAGAATCGACTTGTTGGCTGTTCAGGACCTGCAGAACGAGAAGGCGTTGACCAAGGTATAGCTCTGCACAGTCATAATAATGGAACAAAAATTTCTTTCAATTCTCTGACCTATCGTACTTGTGTGCTCAGTGCATACAAACGTATCTGAACATTTATATTGCGACTTTCAGAACATTTCAAAGGCGCTGAAGCACAGGTAGCCTATCTGGCAGATCTGGAAAGGTGCATCATACCGTAAAGATGAGTTTGAAATGTTTCTGTTAAATATTGCTGACGGTAGAGTTGGTATATGTATAGCGGACCATTTTTCCGGAGGGACGGCCCATTGCATGGAAAGCATGATGGGCACGAATCGTTCTACAGAGGCACAGAATAGTCTCGGCTGGTGGAAAATAGCTGGAGGACAGAGACCTATGGCTATAGGCCTATGGGTGGCAGATTTGTCCAAGGAGGGTGCGAGCAGAGTCTTAGCCTTGATGAAGTGAGAAATGAAACCAATCATTGAAGCAAGCTTAATCCCGCGAGCATAGGCGCAGAGGAAATTTTAGTGGTGGAAGGGACATGAAGCTGCTAGCTCTTACTTCTGCCCGAAAGAAAAACAAATCATTGAATAATAGTATAGGCAGTGATGGTCAATTATTATTATTGGCTTCGTGCACATGACGCGTGTGTGAGCTAAGCATAGGCTATTTTTCAGGGAGATCTGGTCGTCGTCTTCTCCTCCTTCCTTCTCTCCTGCTCGGAGGCTCCTCCTCCTGCTTCTTTTTCTTCCGAAAAACTCGAACGCCCAAAATTGTGAGGGGCAGATGCCCCTGTCCTCTCGCCTCCTACGCCTATGCCAGCGAGTCAGACGATTGGTAGCCTAACGATCAACTTCCTATTGTTTTCTAAAAGCAAGGATGGTCTTGTGAAGGAGGGTTATATGGGGTCGTCCACTAATTATGTAAACAAAAAAGGGAGGGGTTTGGAAAAGCTTGACAGTTGTTGACAAGGGGGAGGGGTTCGGTTCAATTTGACGTCAACAAAGTTTTTCCAATGAATCAACACAGACCCTTTAAAATGGTAGCCTAAACATTAGGTAATGCTAAAAATGTATAAAGTGCTTAATGATTAATACTAGGGGCCGTCCATAAAGTACGTCACGCTCCAGGGGGAGGGGTTTAAGAAAGTGTGACAGTTTGTGACAGGGGGGGGGTCAGGCCATGTGTGACGTCACACATTTATTTTTCCAGTTTTATTTATAATTTATTTTTTATTTTTTTAGTAGAATTTCATAGCTTTAAAAATAATTTTCAAAAATTTTCTGAAACATTTTAATTAGTTTTATGTCAAAATAGCATGAAATGCATATCTCCTGAATGTGTTTTTCACGATTCCTCTCGCTAGGAGCGCTAGTAATAATGCTGTTGCGAAGCCTTGTTTATGTATTAGCCTTGCTTTCGGAAGTATTATTATTTCTATGTTGAAAGTGTGACGTACTTTAGGGGGTCCGAGTTTTGTGACAGTTTGTGACAGAGGGGAGGTAAAAATGGTCAAAAATAGCGTGACGTACTTTATGGACGGCCCCCTACTAAAAAACTAATAAACTAAACTCTTATATTTTTGAAATTCGAGTTTGAATTTCTTAGTGTAAAAAATCTAAGTGATTCTACATGTATTGAGCTTTTGTGTTTCTTTTTGTAGAGAAACACAATGGCTCAATACATGTAAATCACTTAGATTTTGTTACACTAAAGTCGATTATGTCAACAATCCCAGATTTTATTAGGGGGTCCTTCAATGTTTGACAGTTGTTGACAAGGGGGAGGGGGTCAAAAACTGCCTAAAATTTGTTGACATAATTAATGGACGACCCAATCCTGATATATTCATATCGTCAGATCTTTAGGCCTATGTCCTTGTATCTTCATATCCCTGAGTATTCATATTCATTCCATTCACTTCAAGAATTTATATAGTGCCCCTTCATTCTTCGTATCTTTTATGAGTAGGTGGTTGAACACTCGCTTTGTAACAAGTAGGCTAATGTGCCACTTCGAGTACCTTTCCCATCGTTTAGGTGGTCAAATGGAATCGACCTCTCAATTGCTTATAGCGCCATCGACTGAAGCTTCCTCACAAGCCATTTGCGCTATATCAATAAAAAAATAAAATTAATAAATAAATACGATAAGTTGTTATTTATGGTAATGTAATTTATGTGTTTTGAGTGACTATAACATCATACGAGTTTATCGTTTTTGTTATAGCTCTGCGAAGAACTGAATTTCCTGACACCTTTAAACGACAGCATTCAAACTGAGGAGGGATACTCAAGTCAATGGCAGTCAACTTCAGTCTCTCCCAGTTTTCGTACGGAAAAGGTAGACACAAACAAAGAGACAGACAGACGGCTGACTGACTGACTGACTGACTGACTGACTGACTGACTGACTGGCTGACTGGCTGGCTGGCTGGCTGGCTGGCTGGCTGGCTGGCTGGCTGGCTGGCTGGCTGGCTGGCTGGCTGGCTGGCTGGCTGGCTGGCTGGCTGGCTGGCTGGCTGGCTGGCTGGCTGGCTGGCTGGCTGGCTGGCTGGCTGGCTGGCTGGCTCGCTCGCTCGCTCGCTCGCTCGCTCACTCACTCATGATATGGTAGGAAATTTAACGAGATATGGTTACGAAGCATATGCTTTTATACTACCTAAAATGCGTTTCTTCATAATCGGTAATTGTGTGGAACATAGATAGCGGTGTTGGCCACTGTACCTGGTCAAAGTACTTAAGTTAATATAAAGTTGTAAACCTAATTTTCAATACTCAAGTTAAAGTGTCCTGCAGTAATGTTACTTAAGTGCTTCTAATTAATTTGTATTAAAAGCTTAAAATTATTCCTCCAAATAAAATTCTAAGGTAAAATATAAGTAAAAGTAAAAGTGTACAGTAGGCTAGGGTCTATAGATACAGGCCCCATATTGAATCTAGGACCGTTTGGGTGGCTTTAAATAACTTACTACATCGTGAAAAGTTAAATGCACATCTCGATGTGCATAGAGCTACCCATGAGCTTGCTGATAAATTTCTTAGATTCTGTTATCATGTTAATAGAGCTAGGTTACTGCAGTATTAGTGCAGTAGGCCTATCTATGATTGTCGTTGTCCTGTGGTTTCAGATCTCGGAAGAGAGTCGTCTTGGCTTTCTTTATCGTGGCGATGAAGGTCTGAAGTTGATCTCAGCCGATCTGGTCCAGTGTCCCGTTTCTGACCAGACTCCCACCACGTCTGTCCTCATCGCGGTCTTCGAGGTATTCGGCCTACTTAGTGATACACAGTACTATGACGTTGGCGGTCGCCAGGCGGGCAACGTTCCGAGGATGGTCTTAATTTCTCATAAGAGGATTCGCTCCTCTACGGGCAAAAGTCGTTCCTTTTTGCGTGCGTCTATAGCTATGGGCTTCCTCGTCACTATACCATTCTACCTCTCGTAACTCTGGAACTATGTTGATTAGGGTGTGTGCAAAATTCTTGCAGTGAGGGTTCTACTTTGCAGAAGGCTTCCGCAGCTCTACCCCTTGTTTTATACAGACTGGCGCCTATATATAGACTATACCGTTTCTCATCGGGTTCACTCATATCTTCTTAGTAGCAGAACTCAGACCGTCTCGCGATCTAAGAACAGAGTAATGAAATCTGCGCTGCCCGATAGTCTATTGCCCTGCACGGCCCGCGTTCATGCGATTTTAAGTGGCCCACCGGAGCTCCTTAAACTTTACCGTCTTATGACGGGCAAACATCTAGTAACAATAATAATAATGACAATGATGATGACTACGGTGATGAAAATATTGCTTAAATTACTTACATTTCTTTAATTTAGAGTCACTTAATTTACATCACTTCATCTAACTTTCCGTGACTGCTTTTTTTTCTCAGACGACTGCATCTTTTCGATTCTGCATAGTCAACGTCCAGTTCGATTCGTCTGTGGCCGAAAATATAATTGCCAACTGGTCAATGACCGAAGTCGTAAATATCGTCAAGCTACATTTGGCTGGTAGGCCTACTGTAGGACAACTCAGTTATTCTAATCAATATAAGCTTCACTGTAACAGTGAAGCTTATATCGATTAGAATAACTGAGTTGTCCTACGTGCTTTAATTTCACTTAGCCTAATCATATTTTTTATGCATGCTGATATAGAGCTCCTCAAAGCATGCATGTATCATGTGTATGTGCACGTGTATAAATTATTTTATTTATTATTAATTAGAGACTTCTGTCGCGTCGGTGTCTATTGCAGAAAGCATCAACCGATGCCGCACTGAAAGCAAGTCCTAATCAATCAGTCAATCAATCAATCAATCAATCAATCAATCAATCAATCAATCAATCAATCAATCAATCAATCAATCAATCAATCAATCAATCAATCAATCAATCAATCAATCAATCAATCAATCAATCAATCAATCAATCAATCAATCAATCAATCAATCCATCAACTTTATTGTTCACTCTAGCAGTTTAATTAGGCCTATACAGTAATACATTATAAAGACAGGTGTACCCTACAGACATGGACGTATTGAGGGGTGGTGTTACGGGTTCAACCCCCTCCCATCCCACCCCACCCCCCACCCCCCCAATAAATGCATTGTTATTAAAACCAAAAATATAAAAAATACGACCATTTCCAATGGAAACCCACGAAAACTAATAATAACCCCTCCGAATTTTTCCTGGCTACGTCCCTGCACAGTGTTTAATCTAGACGTCTTTGGGGGAGGTAAAGTTCCCCAGGATCGAGTTTAATCCCCCAAAAAGAGATGAAATTTTAGCCCCAAGAAAAATTAAAGACATGTAATTGTGTAGAATATTGTTTTGGAAAACTATCGATACTACCCCCTCGAAATTTGTTCTTGAGTAGATTTGGAAAATGTCTTGTTACTACCCCCCTCGAATATTGTTGGAAAATTGTTGTTACTACCGTCGAAAATGCTTCGAAAACTCTCGTTACTACTCCCCCTCGAAAATCCTTGTGGAAAACTCTCGTTACTACCCCCCTCGAAAATTCCATGAAAATTTTTTGAAGTCTTGTTCTTGGTAAAACTCGTCACTCCCCCGGTCGTCAACTTTTATAATAAGCTGGATACCCCCAGAACCCTCGATTCCCCCGACAGCAAGGGGACTAGATTAAACACTGGTCCCTGCATTCGGGTGATCAAGCCACTAAGGCAGAGAGGTATCATATATGGCGGCTAAGCAATTTCGAAAAGTTAAGTCCTAAGTTGAGAACGAAATGACATAATTAACAGACTGAGCTGAACAAGCCGACACTGGGCGAGAATTCCAGCATTTAGACCCAACAACCGAAAAAGCTTTTACGTGCACTCATCACAGTTCTAATACGGTAGGCCTATTTTTGTGACCAGAGAAAGATAATTAGGCCTACTCTGGCGATCTGTGGACAACAGCTGTAGAATCGAGTTACAATAAAAACTGTCTATTGCTTTTCCTTAGTCTAAATCGGTTGACTTGTTGATCATAAGGCTTTGCTTTCATCGCAGGTCAAGGAAATCTTCCGGTGATTTTTGTCGGCTTTTTCAACGCATCTCCTGACCATCCAGGTTTGTCTTCGTCAAAAAAAATAACCAGGAACACCTTTACTCCGTCTATATAATTGATATCTTATCTAAATGATGATTAATGATGTATTACATTTCAAACGGTTGGCTATTGCATATTGGTTAAATAAGCTGAGTTACCTCAAAGCGTTGCTAAACATCCACTCCACCCTACGGACTCACTAAGAGACTGCACCTCTTGCAAACTCTACGCAAGTCTTTGATTTAAAATTGAAAACACACTTCTCTTTAAGTGCAATTGGCAAATCCTATATATCCTGATTTCTCCCCCTTACCTCTGTCACCGCTCATATTCTTAACGCCTTTCGCTGTAGCCTAATCCGTCTGACTGTCTACGTGCCTGATAGGCCTACTGGGAACTTGACCAGAAGCCGAAACTGACCTTCTCTTCCTTTCAAGTTGCTTTGACTGAGCGCCTGTGAATAAGTTTATTCCTGCGACATAGCTCTTTTTAACACCATTAAGATTAGGATTACCAACCAAATATTAGGAGTCTACAGAATCAGGTCAAGCAATCGATCAATGAACAATCTTGACTCTTGCTGTGCTGCACCAATCGACTGTGTTGGGTTCTTGGGTGTTTTCGGTTGTTGGTTCGAAGCATTGTAACTCATTGTCTAGTTCTGTGCATTAATTATGCCAGTTCCCCTAACTTAATACAGCTCTAAACTTAGGCCTACATATACTATACTCAGCTATTTCAACTTGCAATACTCACGGCTGCCTTCTTTCTGGTATCCGTGAACTGCAGGGTTTCTAGGCCTACGATAGCTTCTCGTAAGGATTAGGTCTACGATTTGGGCGACCGCTTCATATAAAGCCACCATTGTCGGATGCATTGCGCATTATGCTTCATTAGCCTAATAGATTGACATTGACTATTGTCTTTAGAATTTTCTCCTAATGTTCTTTTAGCGTTGGTCGCCTTGAAAGAAGCAGGTTATCATCCTGTCTTCTCCTCAAAGCAGTTCACCGATATTTCGCAGCAGAATCCAGATGGTACCCAGTGCTCCGAAAATCTCTGGTTCGATTCCAGACTAATCACGAATTGCTTCACCGGTTAGTCCACATTCTTTATTTAGGTCTACTGCACTTATTACACGTGCGATCAGTATGATTATCTGAAGCTGAGGTGCAAGATAAGCACACACACACAACCACAACACACACACAACACACACACACACATACACACACACACACACACACACACACACACACACACACAACCACACACACACACACACACACACACACACACACACACACACACCACACACACACACACACACACACACACACACACACACACACACACACACACACACACACACGCGCGCGCACACACACACATACACACACAAAACTAAATCTCAGCACGGTCATAATGTCTCAACTGACTACAATAAGGCAGGCAAACTGATATGCTGCTATCTTACAATCAGACCGTTTCGTTCCTGTTAGAAGTGGAAACCACAGGAATCTGGCACAACCGATCGGATTGCAAGAGTGTGTCCCGAGAAATGGGGAAAGATCTCAGCAGTGACACTGTAACAGGGATACGCCAATCATCGTCGATATGACGGCGTCGTTAAATAAACGTAAACGTAACAGGGATGGGCCGATTAATAGTTTGGTAATCGGTTCCGGCCGGAGTTTACACTAATCGGTATTAATCGGATTCGGCGATCCCAGGCCTTAAAAACCGATTTTAAAAATATTTTTGGTCAAAAACAATTGCTTCTTTCATTAATACAGAAATAGTAACCTGTTTTGGCGACCTCCTGTAGTAATCTTTGATCTTTAATTATCATTGAAAGGAATGAAAGTCCGTGCCAATGCCATTTAATAATTAAGATTGAATTTGCTTATTCTTTAGTCATTATACAATATATGTTACATTTCCTTGGTTTGGTTTTATGGTTTATCTTTAATTATATATATATATATATATATATATTTATATATATATATATGAATAAATATATAATTATATATATATATATTATCTGCAAATAAAAATGAATATTGCCGATTAATTGGATCGGAATCGGCGAAAAAGCAAGCCAACTAATCGGAATCGGAAATCGGAAAAAATGTAGGTGCTGTTAACTGAAGGCAGACTATTTTGTTATAAGTCTGTTTGGTTTCATGAACCAATAAAGATAATAATAAACAATACACTTAGGCCTATATCTGTGTATGTTTTTTGCAGGTACTGCCGGTATAATTCGAAATAATCTGACGAATCCGTGGATACCATGCGGATGGGGTTGGGGTGGACTGGTCAGCCATCACTGCCCCATCTGGGCGGAAATATCCCTGGCATCTACCTCTGCCTCTCCCTCCTTAAGGATGCCTTCCTGAACTGCAGCATCGTCAAACCTGGATCAACAAGAAGAAAAGAAGTCCATTGAGCTAAAAACAGCAGACAGCCAGGAGCGCGTAAGGAGCGCGTAACTAGCATTACGCAATTACGCAACTGCGTGCAGATTTTAACAGCTCTCAAAAACTACAAACCGTTTAGATTACTTATTGACATTCTAGATTACGATTATTCGTTAAATTTCTATTGTACAGACTTTGTTATTGTGAGGTCGGCAAAAATTTTTCCTTCGCGGACGCTAACTCTGGAAATTTCGTAGCACTTCTGAAATTTTGATCACCGACCGACAGTAGTTTAAATCCTCGTAGGTTAATGTCATGATTTTGTCATCTGATCCACGCAATGCCCAGTACATAAGTCCGTTGACTCAAAATGAGTTGATCCACCTGTGTTCAGTGTGTGAACAGTAAACTCGAAACAGTATTGTCGCAAAATGTCGTGCGTGCAAGTTCTACACTATATTGCTTGATATGAGCGCAGACATCAGTAGCACAGAACAGATATCGGTCTGCTTACCAAAGTTGGTGGCGGTAACAGCCCCGGTTCTCAGAATGTGGTAAAAAAACAATTAACAGCTTTCATCCCAACTCATGACTTCACTGGCACTATGCGACAATCGTCAAGCAGCAGCTATCTGAGGTCGGACTCGAAGAGAGAGAGAAATGGAGGAAAAAAAGGGAAGAAGAACGTAATGGAGGAAAGGGAGGAAGAGGCAAAATAGAGGAAAGAGAGGAAGAGAGCGAATTGGAGGAAAGAGAGGAATGAAATGGAAAGGGAGGAAGACATTTACGTGAAGTTCTTTTTCTGAACACCGTGTTTAGTTTATATGCTAAGAGAGCCGGAGTAATACGACACATAGTGAGCATATTTGCAATTCATAAAAAATCTCCCTTTTAGCAGACGTCATGCACCGCGGATAATTTATCACTGCAATTGTGAGAATGTCTGCTGAAGTAAAGCTCTTTAGCGACGTCGCTCGATTGGCAACAATGTAGCCTAGTACACACTGCTCTTTAGGTATTGCGCAGCACACAGCACTATCGCAGCTCGCGGTAAATTCGAGCCTTTAACAGAAATATTATTGACCGAGCTTTCTGCTAATGGCAGACGTTTTCAAGGGCAGTGTTTGTTTCCTATTGTCTCAGTTTATTTACTCTGAAACAATCTTAAACGAAGATCAGATGGTACATTGATTACGGGTCTCGCACGTTAACACATTGAAAGTATGCTCACATGCAGAATGCGGGTCTTTTGTTCGCGTAGACCTTTGTATATCACAGCGGTCGAACACATAATCTTTCTCTCAATCAAAGGCGTCATCATGATATTTTCAAATGCGCTTTACTAATGCTCATTTATAGGGTAGAGTGGGGCGAAATGCCCCATTTAACGGTTTTTGCTCAATTACAACGTGAGTAGCAGCATTTTACGCATGAAATTATTGTAAGATCTAGTGCTGAATGTTCCCAGCAGAGTATAATTATGTTCGATAAAATTCCCCAAAAGATGACTTTAAGAAATAATTAAATATAAAATGCTTTAAAGGGGGCGTTTTGCCCCTCACCTGGGGCAAAACGCCCCCTTGTATTTTCCGAAAACTTTTGTGATCTTTTAAAGCTTGAAAATGTTCTCTTAAAAGATGTACAGAACTTAAATATAGCTTTTAGGGTATTTATGACTGCCTTCTAAACATTTTAACACACAAAACAATTGCTTAATAAGGATGGACCTGCTATAGGCCTACATGTAAATGACATTGAGAAATAACATAAGGTTATCGTTTTAAACACATGAAAGTCGATGCACATAATCATCTGCAATCAATGCATTGATACAACACTAACTATAAGAAGTAAAGCTCTCTAGAATTTTTTTTAAAAAGGATGTCATAAAAAATAATTCAAAAATGCGTTTTACTTCAGGTGAGGGGCAAAACGCCCCCCACGGGGGCGTTTTACCCCATGTCAACATTTTCCATAGGGGGAAGGGGCGTTTGCCCCGCTTGGTGCTACCCTGTGAAATTGCCCATATAATTAAAAATTGACATGTTAAAGCCCCATTTATTGTGCACAGTAATTCGATATATGGTATACTTTAAACCTATAATATTATTTGTATTATTGGCCATGTCTGGCATTTTGGCACCATTAATGATACAGAATAGGCGGCAAATTTATACAAGGAAACACGAGAAAATCAATTGTTTTACAAAAAAATAACCAAACCAGCAAAAGATAAGTGACTGACGATTATCTCACTAGGGTACAATTAAGAAACCCCAGAACATTCAAACAGTTCATTATATGGCACATGGGGGACAGGGCCGGGAGGCGGCGTTTTGCCCCACTCTACCCTAGACTGAACACCAATATAACGATGCGCGTCTCACGAGGCACTCGCAGGTCCATAGATACCGGTATTGATTGCCCTGTGTGTTAGTGTTGTCCTTAGCAACAAACACATTTTTTATAATCTTTTATTGTCTCCCACCCTCTTATCTTATGGTTGTCCCTCGCATGTGCTCTGCTACGGCCCACTCTAGGTGTTTTGCCCGTGTTGGCCCATCAGCTTAACCCATTAATGCCCAACTTTTTCTTTTGGATCTCAAACACAATTTAAGGTAAAATCCCATGCCAGAACACGAAAAATAGCTTCAGTTTTGAATTGGTTGCTGCAGTTTTGTCCTAATATGGTTTTGAAATCATGTTCCACTTGTGGAACATTGGGCACATGCAATACCCATTATTTGTTATATGCAACTTCAATATCGCATTGATCAAAAAAAATTATGATCACAACAGAGTATATAATAGATGTTCAATAATACTGTTAACTACAATGTTATTCATAGCTATGTCATGACTGTAACAAGCTATAGGTCTAGTTGCTATGGAAAATCATGAAGCAAGTGTCATGCAAATTGATGCGACATTTACTGCAGCCACGCTTCGTGTTCTTCTGGCAAACTCTGCAGCGGTTCTGGCTGCTGCTGACCGGGTAATGTCCAGTTGATGTGCGAACTTCATCCGGCACAACTTTACACATGACATGCTTTGACACCATTGATGGTCGGCCTATCTCTGGTCGTTTTGAGTAATTCAGGAGGTAACTAATTGCGATCTGTCGAGTGAAGTTGAGTAAGTCCAACTTCTCAGCTTTGATTAGCCGATGGATGCACCAAGCATTGGCGACTGACGATGACAACAGGAAGCTGAATAACGACCACCCCCACTTCTTCAATCTAATAGTAATACGATAGTTTGATATGTTCCTGTCCATCGAGTCAGTGCCCCCCATAAAGCGGTTGTACTGGTGCACTGCATCCGGAACTGTACCAGTCAAACGCTTCTTGTCCTTTGCCGACCACCGTGTTGCACTTCGGAGTGGTTCAATGCCGTGGCAGTTACTGATGACACTCACAACGGCATTGTCATGCCACTTGGTTAGGATAAAATTGTTTGCTGCATCCTGGCGAAAATCAAATTCCCCGCGTTTCTTCTTGGCCAACTCTTTGGTTGCCATCACAGGACATTTCTGGGTCCGGTTCTCCCGAATTGTGCCAGTGTAGCCGATAGATGATTGAGTGAGGTGGTCGACTAAATTCAGCGATGAGAAGAAATTATCTGCATACATATAGTAATGTAGATCCTGAGGCAGCTTTGAAACCAGATCAAGTATGACAGATCCACCAAGCCCAAGCTGCAAAATTTTAATCCCTGAACCTGCACCCTGGTATGGCTCGAGTTGACAGCAGTATCCATCAGTTGATGCATGCAGACTCCACATTTAGAAACCAAATCGGATTGGCTTACCGTGGATATGCTGCTTACACCCATGGTGTCCGTAATAAGGTATCATGCTCTCGTCCACACTAAGTTGTTGTGAGACTCGCCAATGTTGCATGTACTTCTCATTGAGATGACTGATGAGAGGTCGAACCTTTCCGAAGCGATCTGATTCCGGCAGTTCAGCATTGTTTGCACAATGTAGCTTGGACAGGATTTCATCGAATCGATTGCGGCTCATGGCATTTGCAATCATGTCCTTTCGGACATCTTCTTCACTGCTCCAGTAGAGGCGTCTTCTTGGCACTGTACTATAACCGGATTTCAACAAAATTCCAACTACAACCTTCATTTACTTACAGCAATCTGCAAATAGTACAGCAACTGTGCTACATATCCATTTCTATACTTTATACTTGCTCACTTCAAAATATATATTTAGCTGCAAGTCAGCATGGACTGGTACGTTAGCAGGCAGGCTAGGCTGTAACTGTGTTTACAGCCAAGGTATTGCTAGTGCCCAATGTTCCACAAGTGGAACATGTCAGACATGCGGTGTTTATATAAAACCAGTGGTTGTAAATCAATATATGCTGAACGGAGAGTGCTCATAAGACAGGAAACATCAAATTACAACAAATCTAACAGTTGTGGATAGCTTACCTCTTTTTTCCGGCGATTGAAACAAATGACATTTTATAATTGAACGTTTACATAATTACAAAATTTGAGAAAACACTTATTTATCGCTCAACTTGGGTAAACCAAGGATGAAACTATAAACACCAACATAGAACAACAATATAATGTAGCATACAACAGCAAAAAACAAAGTACAGGTCGTTGCCACCACTTTTAGTTGAATGTTCCACTTGTGGAACATTAGGCACTAATGGGTTAAAACTCTCTTCCCCAGTCTCTTCGCTTTGAGTTACTAGCCCTCGCTCCTTCTCAGTTCCGTAGACGTCTCCAGACTTTCTTGTGCCCTGATGCAGGCACTGACGCAGGTCGAGAGCGCTGCTGATTTTTGTGCGGCGCTATATAAATGTTCTATTACAATTATCTTATACTTTCCCAGTAGAAACGTATTGCTGCCAAATTGGCTGTGATTGGTGGAAATTTAGGGTATGCTCAATCCACTTTTGGTTCTATGGAAATAATTATATAACTATGCTAGATTGCGAATGGTTCAAAAGGGATTTTATGTCAATAGGTACCAAGGGTCCAGGGCTAAAGTGTGTACCACATATTCAGAGGTAAAGTGCATTATATTCAATTCTTCGTATCTTTGTCTTTTCTTTGGTGATAATTAGAACTGTAATGATAGGGAATAACTAGTTATTAACTACGGTAGGCCTTCTCCATTGGAACTGCGTTGCACATCGACTCTGCCGGGCAAAACATTGAAGAGTACACAATTTATCGGTCATCCATTCGGCGCTACCGTCAGGATTATCGGGCTACAGTTGCAGCTGAGTTGAAGGCTGAGTTTAACCTTCAGAAGCCAACGGAGCTTTATTGGGTTGGGAGGCTCATGGAATATCGGACAGGAGACGAGAAAGTACACCGATTACCAGTCATTGTTCCGGGATCTGGCATCGAACAACTCCTCTCTGTCCCAAGACTGTCTTTCAGAACTGGTCAGGCAATGGTATATGCAATGATTGAGGTTCTGTCTGACTGGGGCATTAAGGATTGCATCAAAGCTTTGAGACAACTCCCAGCAACACAGGACGAAAGAAAGGAGCTTGCATTTTGGCAGAAAAGCTGCTGGAGAGAAAAATGCTCTACTTAGCGTGCAGGCTTCATATCCACGAGATTCTGTTGGAGGAAGTCTTCAGCACCAAAATGAGATCAGCACCACAATCATACCAACGCATTCTAGCCCAGTAGTACTGTCGCAATTTTGAAAGTTGGAAATAAGGACCAACCTACTGTGTGTATTAGTGCAGTCTGTTAGACCGAATATTTAATCGGATGGGGAGTTGGGGACATGTTGGACAAAAGCAACAAACTTTGTGTGCTTTTTTTGGTCATATGGCTATAGTTTTTGACAGGATACACGCGACCAATGCTTATGGATATTCGTCACGTGACTTTTTCAGATATCAGGCTGCAGTTGATTAAGAAAGGGCGATTCCACTTCAATTCAACCAACATGATTGACATGACCGCCTCACATTTACATGAAATTTGGTCCACTTAATTGTTGGGCCACATAAGACATGTATAAACCCCCGCCACAAAAAATAATTTTTATTCAATTAATTTCCCAGATATGGGTCGACGAAATTTGTCCTAAAGTAATAATAATAATCTTCGTGGGTTTGCTGTGTTTCTTTAGGTGCCGATGTCACGAAATAGAGTAGCCCACATACATGATTATCCCCCTTAGCGAAATGGAGTATTTGGTTTAGTTTGCATTTTTGGTGGTTTCTAAGTGTATTCAGTCGTACTGTTTGGATTTATTGTACACATAAAATATTTAAAGTTGCGTATCTTTAGTTTGTACGACGACATGATATTAATTTACCTCGTTTTTGCTTTATTTTTTACTGGATGTTCGTCTTGTCTATCGTGATGCGTATGACGATGGGGACTATAATGGTTTATCCCCTCGGATACTCTACACCGGTTTATTCCATCCGGGGGATATGCTTCAGGGGAATAGAATATCTCGGGACACCGGCGCATTGCTGCCTGAGGCGAGATGAGATCGATCGTGATACGTGTTACGGTTGTACTACGGCTCTGTTTTGATTTTTTTTGTAGTTGTGACTTAAAGTTATAAAGATAAAATCTGAGATAATTCCAGTCATTTGATATCAATCTGCGAATCGAGCTCCGATCGAAGCGAGCGAGGTGAGAAAGCCGCGCTATTTATTATTCAATAGCAACAAGAAAACTGACTCTAGTCTCCCACTACTAAAGTGGCTGCAGCCAGTGGCGTAAACTGGGGAGGCACTGGATACGTACCTACCTGTTAGATTTTCCGACTGACGCTATTACATATAGCCTACTTTTTATCTGCTAACTCCAGGTGAAGACCGTAGGCTACTTAAGAGGGGTTTAAAGTTTCAAAACCGCAACGGTCACGAAGAAGCCAGGAAATTAGAAAATTGTCAGCAAAGGTAGTTAAAAGATTATCTAAACGCCAGGTAACTGAAAATACCACGATACGTGACGTTCACTCAGTCATCCATCCCTTCGCCTCAGATTCTAGAAGAATGCCTAGGTCGACATACAGGACGCGTGACTTCAACGTTCTTAGTTTACATAAACTATCACTGATTGCCAGAGGACACCGAACTACCATAAGAGAGGGAAGGAATAGAAGCGCTGTTTTAATAAATGTCTCTGGCATCTGCGTGGTTAGTTTCTATAAGAGTCACTTGACCTCAAAATGTCGACACAGATTTTGGATTTCTTACAATTTCGCTTTAAGCCGATATAATCTTCAGTGTGTTAGTAAAATTTCGCTGAAGAGGTTCATTTGGAATGTTGCATTTTGATTGTTATTGGGAAGGTCTAAAAGTTCTCTCTAAGCAACAAGATACCTGCGATTACGCCGATTAGACAAAGCATGCTTAAATTTAATATATCTAACCAGACTAATTAAGTTAGTGTGCAGGAAGCAGCATACATGTAGTTGTTCTTTAAGTACGTGACTGCTGCTGCTGCTGCTTGGGTTGAAAGCTATCGATAAGTCAAACGGCTGATTCTAATTCTAATTGATTAGCTACAGGATTTCGTTGCTTTCTTCATTCTTTCTTAGTGAGCCCTGATTTCAATGTTGCACTGGGTCGACCTGCGACTCAAAGCTCAACTTACTCAAACCTTGCTCGTGGTACCTTCTTTGCCAGTCACTCAGTCGACGGTGATATAAACCATTTCATGTTTGCCAATTCCTGCTCTAACACAAGCGACTCTCCAGGAGGACCAAACTGGTGGATGGTGGACCTTGGTCAACCAATGCATATCACTCGCGTCGTCATAACTAACAGAGACGATGTTAACTTTGGTTAGAAACCGTTTAGGCAATACGATTATCTATACACGACTGGGAGCTAATGTAGTGTCGCATAAGTGAATAGTTTTATAGCGCTTTTTTTTATTTCTCGAAGGCGATTCTGACTCGACTAAGTGTTGCTAAAGTCATTGAAATAACCAGTTCGTCGATCAGCAAATAAATGCTTAAATAATTGGAAGGTCACTCTCGCACGCACATATCCCAACTATCAAAGTCCGGTCCACAGTAGTGGAAGATCTTTGTCCAAAGATAGATTACTTTTCTTAATAAGTTAATGCAATATACTATTTGTTTTTGTTTATTAATCATAAATTAATTAATTAATTTATTGCTCTCAAGTTATGGTGGCTGGCGCTGTGAATAGGGTGCTTGCATGCATAGTAAATTAAGCAACGCCGAGCGAGATTAGTGTAATAACATAAAACGTCAAAGGAACAGCGCGTCTTATTGGGCAAATCCCCAAATTTGGTCATGTCTCCAGCTATATGCTGGATACAAATTACATTGGCTCCACAATACCCGGCAGCGCATATAGAGTACAGGATTGCTGCCTTGGTACGGTTTACGATGTCAGCTGGGTCTAGCACCAGTCTACCTGCGGGAAAGACTTTGCTGCCCCTCGGAATATTCAAGGTCGGAAGCCCCCTCCGCTCTGCAGAGAAGGGGAGTGCTCTTAGTCCCATTTGCACGAACTGCAGGTCAACTATGACAGAATCGTAGCTCGACATTCCGTGGTAGAACGGTATAGTGTGTCTCTTAACGGGCTCCCCAGGAGAATACGCCTGCTATCCACCCCTGGGACCTCGGGTTACTGAAACTTTTTGTAGATAATCTCAAAACTGTACTTTTGGCCCCTGCTGGAGTCCATACGGTTTGCGCCTCTGAGTAGCCCTCTTGAAGGGGCGCTATATAAATTTATGAATGAATGAATGAATGAATGAATGAACCTGTTGCAGAGTCAAGTGAAATGGTGGAATAATCATTCACATTCACATATCTGGGTCCAACAAATTTACCCCACTGCGTCGACCAGGTCACAATGAATGGATCCGCCGTTAAGAACTTCACTTCACCCCAGTTGCCCTCTGGCGATAACTTACCGAATCATAGATTGAAGTGTAGTAGCTTTCACCGATGCATTGCATCATTGTTACGTACAGCATCAAACGCTGGTTCTTGTGCCCCTTTGCTCTAATATGGTAGACGTTTTTTAATGGAAAGTGTTTGTAATTGCATGCTTTGTGCTCCCCACGCAGCAACTATGGGATTTAAGTGCTAGGCCTCATTTATGATACGGGCGTAATGAAGGAAGTAAACTGCATTCCTGCAGTAGACTGGCCTTGCATACAGGAGGTTGGGATTCATCCATTGTCGAGTTACGTGTTACATAGGCCCAACGTTTATTATTAACTACAACGCAGACCAAAAGTCATATCAAAGCCGACTGTCACACATACGCCATGTTGCGAATTATTGTCCCATTAAAACGGCAAACCTAATGCCTACACAATACACATGGCCATAGTTTGTTATTGCATTGCGTTCTGAACATCTGACAATCTGTTAACGAATAAACGAATATCCTATTCTATACGATAATATAGGCCTAATGTCCATTGCAGTTACATAAAAATAATTAAATGTTTTTCCAACAGTGAAAGTAAATTTCATCAGATAGGATGATAGGATCCGACTGGGTTAATCTAATATTAGGCCTAATAATTTTCTGACTTGACTGCTTATAAGTTACCAGCTTGTGAAATTTTTGCATAGTGTTTGATGA
The DNA here is from genome assembly GCA_020284085.1 of Aporrectodea caliginosa. NCBI lineage: Eukaryota > Metazoa > Annelida > Clitellata > Crassiclitellata > Lumbricidae > Aporrectodea > Aporrectodea caliginosa. Next base: position 1,446,181 of record JACEVL010000154.1, on the reverse strand, counting down.
AAGTGCGAACGTGACATTACATTAGATTTGAAGCAGAAAACAATCCCTTTCTCTCAAACCAACCCAAACAGCAACTATGGGATTTAAGTGCTAGCCCAGGTTCTTAATAATGTCGATCGTCCTTGTCGTATGAAAGCGGATGGCCAGTCCGCAACCTCGCCGTATGACCTTCCCCCGACAGTACAGTCAGTCTATTAATTTATAGCTTAGTTTGTTAAAGGACACAACTGGAGCAGACATTTCTAAGCGCCTATAGGTCTACGCCCTAGCGAGGAATTGAAGCCCCGATCCTGAGGTTTGCAGCCGAGCATGTTAACAATTAGACTATAATTATAGCGCACCCAACATTAAAGTACCGGTGAGTCAAGACATCAGTATTCTTCGTATGAGAACAACAGCACAACAACAACAACAGAAATGACACGTGGAAAGAAGAAAAGATTAGGCGACAACACATTTTAAACCAAAATGCTGGTAATCTTCCTTGGGTGCTAGGTAACTATAGCTCGCAGTAGAAACCGTTTCGGAGATGGTTCGGACGCACACACTCTGCGTTATAAGGCTTCAGCGTTCAAATCAATCGGCAACCGTGACACACTAAGTGCAAACACGAAGGTAGTATTCAAACGACATTTGAATCTTAAACTCCAGCTTACGTCTATAGCGTGAGTTGCCAATTTCACATAACAAAGTGTGCGATTGCTAACCAAGAAACAGAGTTAGAACCAGTCGCATCTACAAGATCACATAAGAACGTAAACACCTTTTGGACTTTTTATTATATTACAAGTGCTTCGTCTGTGTTTTTCACGTTTCACTATTTCATAATTACTTTTTTTTTCACTTTAATAAAATTAAACTTCGACGATTGACGTTGATTTATATAGCCTAAGGCTGTAATGATTTCGCTTAGAGATAAAATAGCAAAAAATACTGTCATTGGCTATTCTTTTCTACGACAAAATCGAGAAAACTCACACAAAAATGTCAATTGATTTGCTCAGAAGTTTCTGAGTCTTAAATCGTCTGAAATGTGCTTCAATGTCATCGGACATTCATATAGCGCCAGCGCAGCAGTCGATGTTCCTGCTAGCTAACATCGCTGAAACGTTTCTCTATGGAAGTCGTTGGTTTTTACTTCTATTTTCAATTAATTAATCTATTTTTTGTGCAATCTATTGAAGGTCAATGTTTCCTATTTTATTTGTCTTTAGCTGTAATCAGTTACGCATACTTGAGACTGATAAACATTCAGTTGATATCGCAGACCTCAAAACTGTTAGATCTGTGTCCAACGAATCCACCCCACAGCGGCGTCGATAAAGTCACATTGGGTGGCACTGTGGAGTAAGAAGTTCAGTTCGCATCGTTTTTCCACCTGGAGAAAATTGATGGAATCGCAGTCTGGCGTGTTTTTGCATTCACCGATGCATTGCATTACGGAACGTTTGCTTAGAGTTGTTGTTTCGTTTGTCACCAGTCGCTGGTTCTCGTGTCCCTCCCACAACATCTCTAAATCAGAAAACCATCAATCAGTTCAATTACTTTATCGTTCGATATTATTAGGCCTATATCGAATCAAGTTTCAATTAGAAGTTGATGCGATTGCTACAGTTGCCTTCAAGAACATATTATACACAGGACTGGAATCTGCTATGTAAGCGCGTTGGACAGAAAATGGCGGCCCATGGAGCCTGGCCAAGCGACAAAGGTGTACAACCTCGTGTTTACCATGCTCAAAGCCTATCTCCGTAGTTTAGATTACTTAACTGAACGTCATTAAAAATAGCTTTACATTCATTATTATTAACCTTTCTTTGATCCTAAGAAAATGAAAGAAACATTATCCTGATTTGATTTTCCTTAAATTCGTGCAATTATTCGCTGAACAGCACATCGGGTCGTCCATGCTTTTTCATGTCCATAGACCCTTCTTACTCCCGCATCGCCAGGTGGTGCCAGGATCGTTGCCTTAAACCGGAACTACACGATATCTTCACGAGTGACCATTCCTTTAATATAGATTCTCTCCTTATCTAACCACACATCCAAACTCTCGCGCTCCTGCTTCATGCACATTCGTGACCTCCGCCGCATCCGACCCATGCTCGACTTCAAAACTGCCTCCACCATTGCTACCTCCATTGTCCACTCAAAGCTCGACTATTGCAATTCCCTCTTTCTCAACCTTGAATCCACCCAGTTAAAGGGTCTGCAGCTCATCCAAAACCCATAAGCCAGAGCCGTCACCAGAACGCCCAAGCATCATCATATCACTCCCATCCTCAAATCACTCCACTGGTTAAAAATCCTAGAGCGAATTCACTTCAAAGTCTTATCACTAACATACAACTCTCTACAATACTCCCAGCCCAGATATCTTCGCGACCTCTTCACCATCAATCCAACCCGCTCTACCAGATCTTCCTCCGTTCTCACTCTCTCTCTCGACCTCCTGTCACTACTCATCTCAAGTTCTCCAACCGAGCAATATCCAACACTGCACCGCGTCTCTGGAACGACCTACCTCCTGAATTCCGCACTTTTTCGGTTCCTCCACCATCATCTCCAATCACCCACCATCATCCGCGTCAGGCTTTCCACTCGAAACTAAAGTCTCTCCTCTTCAAGAACTCTTATCCCGACTCAATTGATCCTGTACCTTCCAACTTTCGACCTAAACGACACCCACCTTAGCAGCTACACTGACCTCTCTGATCCTCTGGAAACCGGACTCGGACCTCCCTCGGACTACTCTTTTTTGGACAACCCTTCTGACTAGATGCAGCGCTCGTGAATAAGCTGGTGCCCTGCGCTTGGCTTTCGAGTGGCGCTTTAGAAGTTTGGAGATTACGATTACGATTATGATTCCTTGAGTTGCCTCCAAACACAGGAGTGAGAAACACCAAACATCACATGGTACGGCGTAACCTATAGGACGTCAATGAAAGAACATCCATTCTCATGGAGTCGCATATTATATTATTAGATATTATATTATTAGATATTATTATTATTATTATTATAAACCAAGATGGTGTTCTAAGAAATGCTTTCAAAACGTTCAAATCGACGACGGAAACGAATGATAATTTTAGCATGTAAACTTGCGGTAGTTCAACATTATCACCAAAACATCAAAATGGCATAGAGGCCGAGACAAAAACCGACATGGCTGCATCAGCTTATACGCACGATTACACATTAAACACCACACGTCTAGAAGCATTGCTGGATAATCATTCACTGAGATATCATTTCTATGCCATTGATGCTCAAATCTACCTTTCATTTTACAGTGTGTCATGTCACTCGCCTGTGTGTGCAGCTTTTGTCTGCTGCCTTTTATGAGGTACAGTCTTGGATAGCAGACAATAAACTGCTCATGCTTGTTCCATTTTGTTCTCAAATTAAAACATACTTCTTTCAAATTGTTTATCAGCCATACACTGACTCTGTGCGTTACGGATTGATCTTCTGGATATTGACCTGATTACTGTTTGGTTTTGGCGTGCCATCGTTTTTTTACGCCTTGTGCATTAGACAACGACGCAATAGAAGTTAATTACACTTAAGAACTAATCCAAAGAATCGACATTCTACGATAAAAAAAGTAACAACTAGACAGAATGAGAATGAATACTGATAACAATACAACAGAAGCGATTACGTGGAAACAGCACAGAACTTACGGACCAATATATTTAATTAAGCCAAATACTGCCATTCGTCCCGGTAGAAACGCAGGCCTTTAATCCCACAGACTTACTGCTTCCGACTATTCTAGTGTATACTTCTACTTCGCACAGGCATAGATAACCATCTCCGGTGCTTGGTTGCTGGATGATGATATTTTGACCAGGTGCTGCACTTGAATTGCACTGGAGACAGTGCTTGGCTCCAGCCACAGCCTTCGATGGATATTGGCCACAAAGCGGATAGGATCCTCTCACTGGTGCAACAGTACTGTTCGTCACCCCGACCAAGAAATAGTCGAGACGTTGAGCTGCGCACATTTCAAACAATCAATGTGTATCACATTGGCATCAGCTGTGCAAATATCTGTCTAATCATTTGCAAATTGAGCCATACGCAGCAAATATTTTAATTACCAAATGGGTTTTAAATATTTTGATTTTTATTACAGCAATTACTGTATATCTCTAAAACATTAAAGTAGTGCAGGCTATAATCTGGGAAGAAAATGAATAGCAGAGCAACATTCAGAACGCGTGGTCTTCGACCCTTGGCAAAGAATGGACAGAGAAGATAGTGGAGCAGACGTCGACTGGTTTAAAGTTTTGGTGTTGCAATACCTAAACTATTTAAAAATTTATTATCCAAGTGAAAGATAATACATGTTGCTTGCATGGATTAAGGTTATTTAAGCTGAAGCCATCCTCGTTCATTGCAAAATGCAATTGCAACCAGACATTTAGATAATGACTACCAAAGCCTCTAAGAACCGTTTGGATAGGTCTGCTGAAGTTAGATTAAACGTTGCATGTTCTGCTTTTACAGAGTAAGGGAAAGCCTTCTGTTATAATATTATTTCTCTTTCACCTATGCTTCGGAAGCGTGGACTTGGTGGTGAAAGATAAAATTGTTATTTTATTATTAATTTAGTATTTCTTGCCAATCTCAATCTTATCAGAAGCATCAATCGAAAACGCTGAGCAATTGTGCTTGACATATTTTCTCAAGGTTCCTACATCGTAGCCTAAAGCCCAGACACTCGGCGTTACAAAAATTCGAGAGAATTAAACAAGTATAGGCCTATCAGGTAGCCTACTATTCCCAGTAAACTCTCAGTCCTAAAGCATCTGTAAATGCAATAATTAATGCAGTCTATGGATATTGACATAGCGCAACCGGTCTAAACTAATCTAAAACTTCAATAGCAATGTTTTCATAATGTGACCCTTGCATTAAAACAACTGTACTACACTGTATAGTTCAAATTCACTGTCATCAGCAGTTTCTAAGTTTGGCGCGCTAACTGCACGTGTAAAACAATCTACCGTCAGCCAATGTTTAGGCTACTTTAGGCCAAGCGCCCACGAGCCGACAGCGCAACTAAGGCCTAAGACTAAAACGCTTAACAATCGATACACATTATATATATATCAACCTAAAGAACACCTGTGCTCATTATATATGCAAAACATTTGTTCACATTACCTCCTTCCCTTTCTTTGGATTGAGCAAATTAAATTTAAAAATTTGCGAAATCATCATGTACTAAATTATGCAATAAACTTAATACTATATAATACAGTAAAATAAACAATCTTATAATCTAGATAAACAATCTGCTACAACATTTAATCGTCCTTTCTTATAATTAACTTCTACATCAAAAGTTTGCAGTGCTAAAGCCCAACGCACCAGTTTAGCAGACTTAGACATAGATTCAGTCAGATAAGTTAAAGGATTGTGATCGGTAAAGATGTGAACTTTAGATCCAATGATTATCTCTTTTAACTTATTTAGAGCCCAAACAATAGCATAGGCTTCTTTCTCTACAGTTGCCCATCTCTTCTGGGTGTCAGTCAATTTCTGACTTATAAATGATACAGGGCGTTCTATTCCCTTATCATCCATCTGTGTTAAAACAGCTCCTACTGCAAAATCACTGCTATCACAGTACAAATTAAAAGGTTTTCCAACATCAAAAACATATAAAACAACTTTAGAGCGTACAGCATCTTTAAGTAAATTAAATGCCTGTTGATGTCTATCAGTCCAATCAATCTTATCTGGAACATGTTTGCTTGTCAAATCAGATAGAGGCTTCGCAATCTGTGCAAAATCTTTGATAAACTGTCTATAGTAACCAAAAAATCCAAGCAACTGCTTAACTTGTTTCTTCGTTTCTGGGGTTTTCAAATTAATTAAACTTTCAATTCTATCTGGATTCATTTGAATCGTTCCAGAACCAACCACATGACCGATGAACTTTACCTCACTCTTACCAAAGATACATTTCTTTAAGTTCAGAGTAATGTTATGCAGTCTCATTTGCATTAAATATGCATCTAAATGCTGTAAATGAATCTTCCAATCATCTGAATGCACAGCAATGTCATCTACATAGGGCTCAGCAAATTCATTTATAGGCTGTAAAACCATGTTAATTGCTTTAACAAATGTTCTTCCTGAGTTGATCATTCCAAAAGGAACACGAGTAAACTCGTACAGTCCATTGTGAGTAACAAAAGCAGTTTTCCATTGATCAGTTTGCTTAACAGGACAAGTCCAGTAAGCACTTCGACAATCAAAAATCGAGATCACATTTGATTTTCCAACTTTGTGCAAAACATCTTTCACAATCGGCATCGGATATTTACAATCCACAGTGAACGAGTTAATGTATCTGTAGTCGCAGGCAAGTCTTAGAGAACCGTCTTTCTTTTTAACAATTACCAACGGACTTGCCATTCTGCTCGAAGATGGTTTTATAATGTTGGCTTGAAGCATTTCTTTAATTTGTCGTTCAACTTCTGCTCGATAGATGAGTGGAATTCGGTAAGCCATAAATTCTTTTTCACGAAATTCCGGTTTCAGTTCAATTTCATGTTCAACCAATGTACATAATCCAGGCTTTTCAGAAAATCGATCGGAATATTTGTTCAGTATTTCCAGCAATTGTTTTTGTTGAGTCAATGTCAAATGGCTAATCTGTTCAGGATCAAGATTCAGTGAATTCTTTTCATTTTGCCAGTCATTCTTCATCAGCAATTCAACCACTGAACCAAAGTCTTCATCTTCTTCAACGATTAGTCCACAACTCATTGCTCTTGTAATGTACTTTCTGATTTTATTTGCGTGAATTATCTTTCGACAATCGTCACCCATGTCAATCAAATAAGAGTACTTTGACCTTCGTTGTATGACAGTACATGGACCATGCCATCGTGAAATCAGTTTATTTGTTGACGTCGGATACAACACAATAACTTTTTCACCCGGTTCAAATTCTTTATGTTTCGCTCTTTTGTTGTATTGATTCGTATACTGTAATTGCTTCTCTCGTGAATATGATTCTGCAAACAGTAATGCTTTTTCCATATTTGTTTTCATGTCTTTCAAGTACTTTTCTGGTTGGATTCCAATATGAGGTGGTAAATTAATTTCTCTTGTCCAACTTTCTTTTAAAATTGCCAATGGTCCACGCGGAATCTTTCCATACACCAACATATAAGGAGCAATTCCAGTAGTTGCATTCGGTACTTCTCGTAATGCCCACACTGTAAACGGAATTACTTTGTGCCATTGCCTTGGATTGTCAACAATTACATGATGGATCATTTTCTTGAATGTTTGATTCCATCTTTCTACTAATCCAGCTGCCTCTGGATGACCTGGCGTGTCAAATCTTGGACTACACCCCATTAAATTCAGAAATTCTCTTGTCAGACTCGCAGTAAAATTTGTTCCTTGGTCACTTGTGATCACTGAAGGTACACCAACGTTCATAAACAACTCCATCAAAGCATCACATACAGCTTTCGCAGTTAATGATTTCAACAGAAACACTGTAGGCCATCTTGTGCAAGAATCGACAATACATAAACAGTACTTGTGACCTGCAGCAGATGCTGGCTCGATTGGTCCTACACAATCCACCGTAATTCTTCTAAACGCCACATCTTCTCTTGGAATTGGAGTGATAGGAACCCTGTCCATCACCAAACTTCTTGCCTTTAACTGACATTTCTCACATGATTTGCAAAATTTCACTATATCTCTTCTCATCTTTGGCCACGTAAAAGATAACTTTATTCGTTCTCTAGTTTTCTCTTCTCCAAGATGTCCTCCAAATACTGATTCGTGAGCCAACTCCATCACTTTCATTCGTCGCTCTTTTGGTAACACCAATTGATATATCGTTTGCTCTAATATTCGATATCTCTTGTACAGTAAGCCATTTACCACGCAGAATTCAGATTCTTTATCTGGCGCTAACGTCCACCATGCTTTCAATGATTCATCTTGTCTCTGCTGTTCTTCGAATTTCTTTGCGTCTGCAATCTGCATCTGTTGTTCTTCGTCTTTCTCATTTTCTTCAAACAAATCTCCTATCGCCACATCACAATCATTATCCTCTTTCGTTTCATTTAGATTACCATTCTTGCATGCAGCCATCTCTTGTTCACTCATCTCTGCTGTTATACCGTCTTGCATTAAACTTTGTTGATCATCACTTTCGTTTTCCTCTTCGCTTGAACTTTCAGTTTCACTTTCCTCTTCGACTTCTATCACTTTCTTTCGCTGACTCTGCAATCTCGTCGTTACATTCGCTTGCACATCTCCTTGTATCATTTTCACTTGTGGCACGGCTTTAAGTTCTGCAATGATTTCTGGATGCAACAAGAATCTTTCTGTGCTTCCCATTTTTGCAATACTAGCACACATCAATGTCACATAAGGTGTAAGTGAACATTTGACTTTATGCGGAATTACCTCTTCTTCCACATCGTTACAACACAGCCTTACATCAACTTTCACCAACTTTGCAGGAATGGCATCTCCTGCCACGCATTGTAAGTTCACTTTTCCAATCTGCTCCACCTTCATGCCTTCCAGTAATTCTTCACTAATCACCGGAACCTCTGCTCCAGAATCAATCAGTGCTTTTACTTTCACTGGTTCTTTTCCTGCTGTTCCACGAATCTCTACCTCGACGTACTGCAATACCACTTTCTTCAATGCTGTACTTTCATCTCTTCCAACCATTTCTTTCTGCATTCCATTGTGCAATAGAATTTCTTTCTGAATATCAGGTGAAAGGTGACATTTCATCACTGACTTTACTTCAGTTTCTTCAGAATAATGAGACCGATGTTCTGTGGCTTGACTTTCTGAATTGTCAACCACTTGAATTCGATTCACCCTCGAATTTTCTTGTTTTCCACCATAATTTGAGGTTGTAACAGGAACTGGACAGAATTTCATTAAATGCCTGTCTGATCCACAGTTGTGACAACGTTTCACCACTGCACCTCGTTGTTCGATGCTTTCTTTTCTCTTATATGGAGTAAACGATGCATTGCCTTCTCTTGCGACAAACCTTGGTGGTGACTTGTTATATACCGGACGTTGTCTGGTCATCATCGACTCTCTATTCTCGTGAACAACCGGAGAATTTGGTTTCACTTCTGCACCTCTGAACTGATTTCCTGTTTCTTGATTGCTCTTCCAATGAAAACCAAAATTTGGAGTGAACTGTTGATTTCTTTTTACATTGGGTACAAAACCAAAACTTGTCTTATTCGGAATTGCCAAACCAATTCTATTATTCACATGAATGTCCGCTAGGTCTGCCACAACACTAGCTTCGTAACAATCAGTTCCTTCCTTCGACAATACAAACTGTAGTGGACCTGGTGGTAGTGATTCTTTCAACTTATCCGCCACTAATAAATCAAACAGCTTCTCAAAATTCTTATCCACTTTGCGACTTTTCACATAATAGTTCAGCAAGTTCTTCAGCCTAGCTGTAAACATTGTATACGTTTCTTCAGCTGTCTTCTTCGCATCAATAAACTTCGATCTGTACTCTCTCGGTGTCAACTTGAATTCTTTTAACAAGTGCTGTTTCACGATCTCATAATCATCTAAATCAGCGAATGACAATCTGTTTAGCACAGTTCTAGCTTTCGGAGTCATCAATGGCAATAGTAACTTCACCCAGAATTGTTCTTGCACGTTGAAACTACGAAACGCATTCTCAACCGTTTCGAAATATAATGGCACCTCCATCATATCGTTTGGCATTTTAGGTAACACGTGTTTCATGGCATCACCAATTTTCTTTATTTTCGAAACCATCGTTTCACTTTCTTCCTGTTTCCTTTTCTGTTCTTCTCGTTCTTCTTGCCTTCTTTGTTCTTGTGCTTCTCTATTTTGTTTCTCCTCTTTGAGTTGTGCTTCTTTTAATGCTATTTTTGTTTTTTCCAACTTTAAACGTTCTTGTCTTTCCTCTTCCGCCTTCTCCATGCTTTCTTTCTGTAATTTCAGTTCTTCTTGTCTAACCTCTTCTGCTCGCTCCAACTCTGAAATTCGCACTTTTTCCTTTTCTTCTTCACGTAGTCTCTTCTCTTCAATCTGTTGCTGACGTATCTCTTCGTCACTTTTCCGCGCCCTTTCAAATTCAATCATCTGCTCTAATCTTCTCCTTTCAGCATCTTCTCGATCTCTTTTCAATTGCTCTAATTGAATCTCAAATTGCTGCTTTTGCAACTCAAGTTCTGCCACACGAACTTGCTCTGCTTTCTCTTCTTTCTCTCTCTGAAGACGTAATTCTTCCTGTCTTGCATTCTCTGCTTTCTCTTCTTTCTCTCTCTGAAGACGTAATTCTGTCCTTCTCTTCTTTCTCTCTCTGAAGACGTTCTTCCTTCTCTTCTTTCTCTCTCTGAAGACGTAATTCTTCCTGTCTCTTTCTTTCTCTTCTTGTCTCCGTTTCTCCTCTCTTTCTTTCTCGTCTTGTCTTCGTTTCTCCTCTTTCTCTTTCTCTTCTTGTCTCCGTTTCTCCTCTCTTTCTTCTTTCATCATCATCCACTGCATCATCATCTCCATAGACATAAGTCCAGACGGTTTTTCAATAACCTTTTCCACAACACCGCCGACAGCACCTTCTTCTTCTGCTTCTTCCTTAAGCCAGACTTCAGCTAGCGCTTCTAACATGTCCTCACGTGACATATCTTCCAGTTTCTCTTCTTCAAAACCAGCCTTTAACAAGCGCTGTTTTAATCTTTCAGAAGACATCTTCTTCAGTTCTGCTTGTTTTTTGACACTTAATTTCTCCATCTTACTTCTTTACTTCAGTGCTGTCCTTTCTGGAAAACACGAGTTTTCTTTTGTGTTTGAAGTATTGGGGATTGTTCTTTGTTTGATAACAACCAACTTTTATACCTTTGTCGTTGAGGCTTTCGTTGTCGTCAATTTACCAATGATTTGAATGCGTATTCACCAGTCGACGTTGTTTCGAATCCCAGACGTTGTTTCGAATCCCAGACGTTGTTTCGAATCCCAGACGTTGTTTCGAATCCCAGACGTTGTTTCGAATCCTACCGCTGCTGCCACCAAATATGTCACCAACTCTTTTCTTTCTTAGTTGTGACCTACCTCAAGAACTTTCCTTATCTCTACATATAAATTGCTCAACGACTTCTAACTGTTTAAGAATTAAATTGACACAGTTCTTTGAATGTTTCTTTCTTCAAACACAGTTTAATAACTTCAAACACAGTTTAATAACAACAACTCAACTCTTGCAATTAACTTTAGGCCAAGCGCCCAACCGACAGCGCAACTAAGGCCTAAGACTAAAACGCTTAACAATCGATACACATTATATATATATCAACCTAAAGAACACCTGTGCTCATTATATATGCAAAACATTTGTTCACACTAACCATTTGACAATTGAAATTGAGCCAAACGAAGCACGTAGTTCAACTATGAAATGCTTTTTAAATATTTGGATTTTAGTACAGCAATAATGCATAGGCTATCTCTGAAACAATAAAGTAGTCCAGGCTATAATCTGGGAAGAAACGAATAACAGAGCAACATTCAAAACGCGTGGTCTTCGACCCTTGGCGAAGAAGCGACTGACAAAGTTAAGCAGACGTTGACTGTTGGAAAGTTTCGGAGTTGCAATACCCTCAACTATATGTATTTAAAATAGTATTATCCAAGTGAAGGATAACTCATGCTGCTTGCATGGATTAAGGTTATTTCAACTGAAGCCATCCACGTTCATTGCAAAATGTAATTGCAACCAGACATTTAGATAACGACTCCCAAATCGTCTAAGAACTGTTTGGATAGTTCTACTGAAGTTAGATTAAAAGTTGCTCTGCTTTTACAGAGTAAAATTAGTTTAAATAAGTTGAGATAAGTTTAAATAAGAGTTAAATAAAAACTAGACTAAACGTTCAATAAATGCTCTACTACGAACAATGATTACGTTTGAAATGTTTTAAATGAAAAATAGACTTGTACAGTTTCTATAAGTGTTCTATTAGGAAAAATGAAAAAGTTTTAAATGTTCTACCACGGCGAAGGAACACTGAACTTGTAAACGCTGAACAAATGTTAGATAACTAATGACTTGGCTTTTGTGTGGCAAGTACACGTTCTTTTATCCTCTGCATGGATTTCCTGGATTCAATTTTAGCTAAAGTATACGTCTGGGACATGAGTGTGGTCGGATATCTGAACTATGTTCTCACTTCTGTATGACAGCGAGCTCGACACTTTTGCATATCATATTCCGTGCCTTTCCAGATTGTCTTCGCTTTAATTGTTCTTTCTTTCCGAAACGTAGAACCATCAACCACAAGGAGTGTGCCGCCCTTGCTACTCGTTGCAAATTCGAAAGGTATTTCTACGACTATCGACAATGAAATAATTTTTATTTCGTAAACATGACTACAGTACCTGTTTGACCTACTGCGCTTATATAGGTTGCTCAGGACAGATTATTGGCTCAAATGCAAATGTATATATTTCTACTGTTAATTAAATTGACCTTTCAATTCAAAAGAAGTTGGTTTAGAGCATAGCAGTTTTGAAATATAATTTCAAAGGAATTGTCATTACCTGCTGAAACGTTTTACGATAAAGAACTACACTAGAAGCGCGGTTTTGATCGGCGACATAATGAATAGCAGGCGGTATTTAGCCGCGCGGTTTTGTGAACGCGGTATTTAACGGCGCGGATTTGGACGCGCGGTTTTGATAGTAAACCTATGTCAATAGAAGTCTATGATGGAAACTCTAAAACTGATATAGCTTAAGTATTCTTTGCCGCCGTTGCGTCCAAGATTTTGTGGAAATAAATACAAAATAGTGTGTCGTCGATTACTTCTCGAAACTAGCCTATTTCAGTTGTTTACGAATCAATGATAATTTATATACATTAGCAAAGAAAGAAATAAATAACAATGAGGCATTGAAGACATTGAAGATTTCTTCGGAAATAAATCTGACGGAAAACGCATTAGGCAGAATGACATGACTGTTAATGCCGACGTTGGTGTAGTTCTGAACGATGACAATGCTAGCGAATTGCAGGATGTAAACGATGTTTCTGTAAATGTTGCAAACGTGGAAGTCTTGCAAGACAATGCCGCGGATGATGTTCTTGTCTGATCTAGCGTTCCTGTCCGTTCACAAGGACAGAGCGAAGAAGATGAACCTTGACGCCGTTGTAGATAAATTTGTTCAAAAATATCCCAACTAAGTCTTACAGAATTTCGCCGTTCGCCGGTATGTTGAACGTTCAAACTAGACACGAAACGGTTATGTTATATAGACAGAGGTCCGGTTGACTGTTTCTGTAATTCCGTGCGTCTTATTAGCATACATGTTCTGAGTAGCTGATCAGTACTGTTAGTAGTTAAGATTGTTTCAATTGCATAACATGTAAATGTACAGCGCAGTGCGTTTGTCAGGCGCTTGATTAAAGAAAAGATGATATTATTATTATTATTATTCGTTATATGTATAGGTATATATATTATATAGCTATACATGTATTATATATAGCATTAATTTATTCGACCTGCTGAATAACTCTCATGACCCTGACGTGATCTTTTGAAACTGTATATCTGCATTGCGCCGCCACTGAAAATTAGTGAGAAGTAAACAAGTCTAGGCCTATCACGTTATAATATTGCGCTGTCATTGTGACGTCACCTTCATCCGCCACAAAAATTTCAGTGCAAAACAACCTACTGGCAATTACTTCCAGCGAGCGCTTGGAGTGCCTTGTCAGTGCTCTAAGTCTGCATTGTGAAGCGTGTCTTGCTTTTACGCCCTGTCAACGCTTTGGCACGTCCTGTTGTACGAAAACCTTTGTCCAATCCGAGACCGCCCTATCCCGCCTGCTCACCAAGAGAACCTAAAGAAGCGTCATATTTGCCTACATCGAGCTTCGGTGAACATTTTACAACTCGGCTAATTGTCTTTCAGATAGAGCTAATTCACATTAACAATTGGCTATTTAGCATCGTGGCAACAAATATCTAATTTATGTAATTCCTTACGAACAACGCTTCGGTTAGTGATGATGACCATTTTGATGTACATTGGCTGACCGAGGTCGACCCTCCACCAGTTAGGTCCTCCAGCAGAGTCTGTGTTATGACAGCAGGAACCATCATAAAACTCCGAGCTGTAGTTTCCGTCTACGGCTCGGCCAGCTACACAGAGCCCTGCGATACTGTTGCTCAAGGTTGAACTTTGAGTGGCAGGTCGATGAACAGCAACGTTCATCTCTGCGATAACTGTGTAATAATAACATCCAATACTTAAACACGTATAATAACGGTTGTCTAGCTGACCTACGGATAGATCTAATTAAATTAAATTCAATTCAATTTATTGTTCCCAACATAAAGCAACATCACAAACATAAACGATTGCACACAACTCTATCATGATTAAAAGGTATATCATATTTAAGCAGTGAAGGAGATAAATGTGCATAGTGCCTTTTAAGTGGAACCTATAATCAGAGGAGCAACGGTATTTATGTTAGCCTGAGTGATTTTTGAAATTCATCAGAACAACAGTTCATCAATAAGCAAGATGCATTCAGTTACGATCATGTATTCAGATTACATTAAGTCACGTCTGGCAGGCACCTTCACACGCGCAATGCTCAACCAACGGATTCCTATCGAAAGTTGGCGGTTGATTTCATGCTCAGAGTTCATGAACAGCTATTAAAAAGAATCACTTAATCGGATGGTGGGCAGACTTTGAACTGGAAACTTTTGTTCGCCGTCTATAGCCTACACTGAAATGTTTAATTCGATTAACAAAGGGCTTTGTAGAGGTGTCGATCGGAAATAATGGCGAGATTCTATGACGAACGCTGTTCTAGAGAGCCTGCATGCATCTCGTAAGATATGCCGAGGCTGCGTCTGCTGCCCTTAACAGGAAACTGCTAGACGAGGATTGTGTTATCTACTCATTGAGAAGAAGTTAAAGTCATCGGAGCAAACGATCTTCATCGGCCATTGTCGTTCCTCAACATAGACTTAACGCGGTCAAGAAACTCTGAAAACGACGTCAATTGCCACCTCTGGATGGGATTACTTTGTTTTGGTTGGTTCTTAAATATAGCAAGAATTAGCTCTGCGTGTAAGTGGAGAACGCAGATGTTACTCATCTAGTTTGTGAGCTTCGCTTGCATCCTGGAGAATTTGATTTTAACGTCTTTCACACCAACCTAGATAGGCAGTGTTTACACAGGCAGAGTTTTTCTGAGGTACCCCGGTACTTATAAGGTTCACTCTTGAATGTCTACATATCTCACTAACCAGCTTTAAATATTTGTAAGTATGAAGTTAAACCTAACTTGTTAGTCTTCAGTATAATGTTATTTTGTTAGCAATTATGAAGAAAGTTAAAATGATTTGCATACCATGTCCAGTAAGAAAGATGGCAACCAGAAATTGGCCATATGCGTGAGCTCCGATCATATTGCTCTCATATAACACTCTGCAAATCCTGAACAATTTTTGACATATACATTTAAAACGCTCCTCTTTAAATAGCATTCTCCTGCGCCGCAATCGTAGGGGACATTGTTGAACTGTCGATCGATTGTACACCGCGTCTATTCGGAACCCGTCTAAAAGCAGCGACGCATGCGCTAATGATCACTCCAAGGTATTCGTTGTGTATTCGAATAACAATGTAATCATAATTTCTGGGTAGCCACTTTCAGTGTCGTCGAAAGCAGACTTCTAATTTCATTGTTTCTATGCACCATCCATATTCGCTACACGCAAATAATCAACCAGGCTACCTCAGCCAGAGCCACCATTATAAGTCCGAAGTATGTCATACAATGCAGCTGTTCAACCCGCAATTTTGGCGTTGTGTTTGACGAAGCCTGTCAATCAGTAAACTTTAATTCTATAATATTAGCTCACTACACATCCGCGGCAACCATAGAATTGGACGTCATAGTCCCTCTTCTGCATTGATTTGTTTCGTTAATACGCTCGTCTCCAGCATTCTTGCCTACTGACATTCGCTGCCTACAGACGTTTCAGGAGTTTACTTGATAAAGCTTCAAATTAGTCCAAAAAATAGGTTACCTCAGCCAGAGCCACGATTATGAGTCCGAAGTATGAGCATATTAGGGGTGTCCAGAAAAATGATACATTGCAGAAATCAACCGTTCCCTATTTTTTCCCATTATTCTATTCATATATTGTCTAGAAATATTTTTTACAGAATTTTAAAATGTTATCCTGAGGTCCCTCAAAGCCCCCGAACATACCCTACTTAAACTCCCAGGACTGGAGGCGCACTTGCTTGGGTCTTGGAACTTGGGTCGATTGTCGATTTACGCTTTTTATCACAAAAAATTAACGAGGAGTCCAATTTGGATTAACTTTTTACGGTGAGTTTGTCTCGATGAGAGCTATATTTCTATAAAATATAGATACTAAATTCAGGGTCATTCAATGTCATTTCAAGGTCATAAGAAACTAAATCTAACAGAAATCGAAGAATAATGATCAGATCTCAGCCAATAATTGTTGAAATTGGTTAATTCTTTCTTGCATTTCTCGTCTTGATAAGGACTACCTGTGACAAGAAACAAGCATACCAAATGTAAGACGATCAAAAGTTATTTTAAGGACAAAAAGGCAAATTTCAGACCATGATTTTTCTCTAAAATTTACCTTTTTGTCCTTAAAATAACTTTTGATCGTCTTGCATTTGGTATCCTTGTTTCATATCACATGTAAATGAATTAAAGCAAACACCAATTTATATTTACCAAAACTAGAGCTATGCCCCGACATCATAGTGTCGGCGGCGGCGCGCCGGTCATATTTGGTCGGCGGCGGCGGCGCGCCGCCGACCCCAAAAAATTGGCGGCGGCGGCGCGGCGCGGCGTGGTCGGCGCCAGTGACGAATCCATGAATTTTATGAGGGGCCAAATGGGCGTCCGAACTTTTGAAATATTTTGAATTTACACACTGCAATAGTTGCAGTTCAAGCTTTATTATTCCAGTGTTGATAGGAATCAGCTGTCACTCGTAGTTAGGATTTAGTTTTAGTCGTGTTTTAGTTTGATATTTATTAAAAGTAATATAAAAACTAGAAAAAACGTTCACTTTCCAAGAACGCCATAAGCCTTTAGTAAACGTATTGCTGACCAGCATACAATTAGCAGATGATGATGATGATGATGATGATGACGATGATGATGATGATGATGATGATGATGATGATGATGATGATGATGATGATGATGATGATGATGATGATGATGATGATGATGATGATGATGATGATGATGATGATGATGATGATAATAATAATAATAATAATAATAATAATAATAATAATAATAATAATAATAATAATCTGGTTTATTCTTTCAAACAGACACACCGCAGTATGATTACAATTCATAGTATGAAAGGATGATCACAAGTTATTACAAGAGTCGAATTTGTTTTGCTGCCATACAAGGCGCCCATCACGTCCTACTGCTCGTGTACGAATGCCACCTGGCGAATGAAAGTCTGAGTCGACCTTTGGGAGGGTAGCGGGAATCGATCCCGAGTTTATGCTGATCTTCTGCGCTTCGTGTTAAAGTGCTACCATAACCCTAAATCCGCTCCCATGGTTTATCACAAGTAATTTTAATTATTTTCAATCTGCTAAACTTCTTTCCGCATTAGACAATGTAGCAGGAAGAGTGAGATATAATTATTTTATACAGTACTGATAGATTAGGGAGTTCTGGCGCCATCTGTTTTTCTATACAAAACGTTTAGTGGACTAGGCCATCGCGATACTATTTCTAATTATTATATCCAATTTATCACAATTTATGACTCATTAACTGTGGGTGCGTTTTTTGAGTGGATGCTCTGCTGTACTTTTGATTTTTTGCCTAAATCCTGAGAGAGAGAGAGAGAGAGAGAGAGAGAGAGAGAGAGAGAGAGAGAGAGAGAGAGAGAGAGAGAGAGAGAGAGAGAGAGAGAGAGAGAGAGAGAGGACACTTTGTTCACTCTGATAATGAAGGTGAATTCAGGGTCATGACAATCTTCTCTGGGCTTTCGATGCTATAGGCCTGTGTCTACCCCTCCGGCCCCTCCCTATTTACATACCTTAAGATAGACAGAACAGCAATACTTGGTGAAGCACATTATTTGGGTTTAGAAAAAGAACTAAACCTCGGCCATGCCCGTGGCCCGTTATGGCAGCGTACCATGACGGGCGGGTCTGGTCTTGAGGGGCGCCGGCATAGAACCAGAAGGATCGCGGGGACGGTCCCCAGGCGTACGGCTTAATACAGCCTGTCTGTTTATCTGTCTCTGTGCCTGTGTCTGTCTGTTTCTGTGTGTCTGGCTGTCCCTGTCTGTCTGTCTGTCTGTGTCTACTTCAATTACTCTATGAAGCAACAATTTTATCGCGAAATGATGGAAAACATGAGAAATGCAGCAAAACAATTAAATACATCAGCGTAACATCGGCGGCGCGCCGAGGAATTGTCGGCGGCGGCGGCGTCGGCGCGCCGATCACCAAAAATCGGCGGCGGCGGCGCCCAAGAAGTGTCGGCGGCGGCGGCGCGGCCGGCGCACGGCTCTAACGAAAACTAATACTATTTAAGATTTTTACAAATTTACTTATGTCATAGGCCTAATTTCGTGAAAGCAGCGTTGCCAGCGTACAGTAATGATTGTGTCCGTTATATAACAGTTATAACAGTTATAACAGTTAACAGGCTGCATTCTTCAAAGATTATTAATAACCGTTATTCCGCTGTTAAGTGACGGTGCAAACACGGCATAGGCCTACTGGGCGCAATAGAAGTTTCACTTTTAATAACAACAAAAATCATATTAGGCGATGCATTTTATTTACTGGATTATTATGAATAATAATAATATAATATGCTCATATTTAGTAAACATTACAAAGAAACTGCTTCCTTTTCTACAATTATTATGTTAGAGTTTATCGTAGACCTGTCAGAGTTGAGCCGCCTCTAACGGAGGCTTAGGGGCGGCATCGGAAGCCAAGCCGACTTGACCAAAGTGACGGTTTCTTTCTTTCCTCCTTCTTTTCTACCTTTCTCTCCTACTTTTCATTTTTATCCGACATTTCTCCTTTTTTTAATTTTTCCTCAACCCTTTTTGCCGCCCCTGCACAAGTGCCGCCCGGGGCGACTCGCCTCCTTTGCCCCCCTTTGGTACGCCACTGATAGTGATTACGGGTCTTCCTCACTAAAAACATTGAAAAGTATGCAGAATGCGGGTCCTTTGTTCGCGTAGACCTTTGTATATAACGAGTGGGTAATTGTGTGGCTGTCAGAGGGCTTCAGCGGTCGAACATAATTATAATCTTTCTCTCATTCAAAGGCGACTTTATGGTGTTTCCAAAAAGCGCTACACTAATGCTCAATTATACACTGAACACTAAAATAATGATGCACTCGCAAGTCCATAGATGATTGATTGTTATGTGTATGCTTTTGTAGCCTATGCCTTCGCGGTTTACTGATAGGGTTAAACGTTCACTACCGTATCGCATCGAAACGTTTATTAAGAGGAACTCTAAGCACAGAATGAGAGACCGATGAGGAAAAACCAATCGTTAGCTTAGCCCTCGGTGAGGAAGGAAGATCATTCCAGATCATAGTCTATTAAACCTCTTAAATTTACAGGACTATAGGCACTCAGTTTCCGGAGTTGGAACTTGGGTCCATTCTCAATCTACTATTTCTATCACACAAAAAGAAAGAAGAGACCGATTTGGATGAACATCTTTGTTCTGCTTGACTCGCTACATCTTGGAAAAACATATAAACTAAATTCTTGGTCATTCCATTCAGGAAGCCAAAAGTTTATCCATTTTCAAAAAATAGTTTAAAATGCACTTATCACTTAATCATGAACACTAACATTTGCGCTGACAGTAGACAGTTTTGTTAAGCGTTTTTGAAGTAGCTTGCTACCAACAACGATAAATCGTCGTAATTACAATTACAATTACATAACATAACATAACATAACATAACGTTTTTTTTATTCGGTAACCAACTTAATACAGGTTCCAATTTCATCATGTTTATACAATTATTGTCGGTTTACCCAGGAGACCCAAAAGGGGCCGAAGGTCCCGCAAGCCAGTTAAGCGTTTTACAATTACATTCAAGCTCATTTTAAGGTAAGAAAGATGAAATCTAGCAAAAATCCGAGAAAAATGGCAAGATCTCAACCAATAATTATTGTTGAAATTGGCAGTGATAGGCAAAAGTTAACTAAAAAGTTGCAAACTTTTAGTTTAACTAACAATTTTTTAGTTAAGAAAGGAGTTTAATTAAAATAAAATAGTTTAGCTAAAAACCAAGTTTAACTAATATTTTGTAGTTATTAACTAAAAAGTTTAGCTAATAAGTTTTAGTTATTAGCTAGAAAGTTTAAGTAACAAAATCATCAACTATCTTCCGCAATGACTGGTTTTATTACTCAAGTCAAGTGAACTGCATTGCATTGCACGATTAGCAACTTTCTTCTTGATTTTCTTGTAGAACAGTACACACTACATAGTTTGAAAGTGAAATTGTCATTGACGTTCTGCATTATTACAGTCCACTTAAATCTGTCATTGTAAAAATGTTTGTGAAAAAGTTTGTTAAAAAGTTGGAAAAAGTTAAACTAAATATATTTAGTTTAGTTAACTTAGGCCTATTTACAAAATCAGTTGCCAACTTTTAGTTAAACCTTCTTTCTTTAGTTGAAAAATAGTTATAGTTTTACTAAAATTATTAGTTAGTGCCCATCACTGGAAATCGGCTAATTGTATATCCTTTGTTTCTGGTCCTGATAATGGCTACCTGTTGAAAGAAACAAGGCTATTAAATGGGGGCTTACGATTCGTTTTCATGTCTTTTTAAACGTTTTCATGGCTTTGTAATCGTTTTTGTGACTTCTAATCGTTTTAGTGGCCTTCTAATGGTTTTTGTGGCCATCTCATCGTTTCTGCGGTTTTCTAATCGGTTTTATAGCTTTTCTAATCGCTTTTGTGGCTTTGCAATCGTTTTTATGCCTTTCTAACCGGTTCTTGAGGCTTTCTAAAAGTTTTTGTGGATTTGCAATCGCTTTTGTAGCACAATAATCGTTTGGTGAGTTTTACTAATCGTTTTTATGACTGTCTTACTGGTTTCTTGGCTTTCTAATCGTTTCTGGTTCCTTCTAATCGTTTTTATGGCTTTAAAATCGTTTTCTGAGCTTTTAGTTGTTTTAGTGGCCTCCTAATAGCTTTGTGGCTTTGTAATCGTTTTGAGGCTTCTTAATCCTTTGATGGCTTTATAATCGCTTTGTTGGCTAGCTTCCTAATCTCTTTTGACGACCTCTAATCGGTGTTTGGCTGCCCAATCGTTTTTGTGGCTTCTTTATCATTTTTTCTTTCTAATCGTTTTTCTGTTTTTGTAATAGTCTTTGTGGTTTTCTAATCGTTTTTGTGGCTTGCTAACCATTTTATGGCTATTTAATAGTTTTTTTGGTTATAATCGTTTTATGGCTTTGTAATCGTTTTTTCTAATCGCTTTTGTGGCTTTGTTATCGTTTTAATCTTATCGGCTTTTGCGGCTTTCTAATTAGTTTTGTATATCTTTCTAATCGTTTCTGTGACTGTCTAATAGTTTTTCGTGCTTTCTAATCGCTTTACACGCTTTGTTATTGTTTTTCATGCTTTCTAATCGTTTTTTGGCCTTCTAAACGTTTTGCGGCTTTCTAATCGTTTTTGTAGCTTTATATTCGCTGTCGGTGGCTTTCTGATAATTTTTTGGCTTTCTAATTTATTGTTTTCGTGCTTTCTAGTCGCTGTATGTAGCTTTCTAATCGATGTCTTGCTTTCTTTTTGCTGTCGGTGGCTTTCTAATCGGTTTTTGGCTTTCTAATCGTTGTCGTTTGCTACAAACAATCAATTCAGTACAAACAATCTAATATGCTTTGCATTGCTACTTTCCTACCAGATAAACAGAATCTATCAGTGCTCCAAAATCGTGATAGGTGAACTCTTGATTTAAGTTTGATATTAAAATCTTATGTTATCAACGTTACACGATCCTGTTAGGCCTTGTGACCAGTTGAGAAGAAAGTCGTCGTCAGCAGAAACGGTGACAGAGGCGGGTATGCCCGAATCTGTCGTCCGCTCTTCTTTGTTGTAGTCCGGGAATTACGAACATTGTCTACTATCAGTCCTCGATGGAAATTCATAGGTTCGGCTCTGCGTGTCTGCGGGAGTTCGCTAGTTAATTAAATGAGTTTTGATTTATGAAAAACGGCTATCTGATAAATCTAAAAAGTTGCGTCTTACGACAGTAAACAACAGACGTGAAAGTATAAAGTGCCCACAGCAATCTCTTACCTTGCAATCCAATCTAAGTCTACACTAGAGTTGTAAGGGAGGACTGTTTGTAGCAGCTTGCACTCTGAGGAGTAGCATTTTCTTGAAGAAATTAATTTATGTAATGGGAGTTTCACTGTTCAATGATTAATCTAGTTGCGGTATTCTCAATTCATTGAGCGACTCAACTATGGCTTTAGAAATCTGGCTTTAAAGTCCTGCCCCAGTGCTTTACACTATTCTATTTAGTTGACGGCGCTGATATTTATCAAAGAGGTATTAATTGAGTTTCCAGACGAACAACTGAATGAAACGAGACGATAAATGGTATCACTACTTAGAGTCTACATCAGTGGAACATCGCAAAGTTCGTTTGAGCGCTAGATTTCAACACATTTTTGCGAATTGCAACTCAAAAGAATTCTCGCCCCTGGATGACAAGGATTCTAAAAGTTCCCTTTCTTGACTACAATTTAGGCTGTAACGTTTCCATTTGCTAATTGAAAGACAATTAATTGTAAGCTAGACACCGAAATTGCTACTAAATATACAAAAGTTAGGCGCCAGCTTATTCAAAGGCTATGCGTCAAGTCAGAGATACAATTAGTTAGGCACTATCGCTCCAAGTGTAATCAGTAACTAAAAACATGCTATAGGATAAATAGACCTATCGGCTTTATGTCATCTAAAACCTGGTTCTAATCTTTCAATTTCTGCCTAACACAAAATAGTTGTCAGACGGAAAAGACCAGTAATAACGAATGCTCAGCAGAGGACATTAACTTTCTACCGCCCGCAACTACAGAAGTAAATTCACCATCCAGAGCTGATTTCTACGCATAACTTTTAACCGGGAAGAGATATTCAAAATTGCCCGACATTCTAGGCTGATAGCATTCCATTATCTATAATATTAATTGCACGTAAGTAACGAGTCAATTGATCTGTTTTAGTCAAAATGTCCAAGGCATTCAAGGGAAGATGATGGTTGTAGAAAGTTAATTACTCATGTTTTACGTGAATACTAATCTCATAAAATGAAACATTTGGTAAATTTTATTTTTAAAAGTACACAGTTGACAAACATGTAGGCTGCTAGAAATAACTAGCATTGCCAAGTGCGGTGTCATACATGGTTGTTGTCTTGCAGTTGCATACAAGTGCATTATACATATGAATAAATGTGGTTGACATTGTTTTCATTTTGCGATGTGATGCCACGATGAAACAAAAGACGTACTTACTATTCCATCACTTAATCGTTTAAAGCGTTACAGTTCGATTCCATCACTTAATCGCTTAAAGCGTTATAGTTCGATTCCATCACTTAATCGCTTAAAGCGTTATAGTTCGATACCTTCACTTAATCGTTTATAGCGTTACAGTTCGATTCCATCACTAAATCGTTTATAGCGTTACAGTTCGATTCCATCACTTAATCGTTTAAAACGTTATAGTTCGATACCTTCACTTAATCGTTTATAGCGTTACAGTTCGATTCCAACACTTAATCGTTTATAGTGTTACAGTTCGATTCCAACATTTAATCGTTTATAGCGTTACAGTTCGATTCCAACACTTAATCGTTTAAAGCATTATAGTTCGATTCCTTCACTTAATCGTTTATAGCGTTACAGTTCGATTCCATCACTTAATCGTTTATAGCGTTACAGTTCGATTCCAATACTTAATTGTTTAAAGCGTTATATTTCGATTCCATCACTTAATCGTTTATAGCGTTACAGTTCGATTCCATCACTTAATCGCTTAAAGCGTTATAGTTCGATTCCATCACTTCATGGTTTAAAGCGTTATAGTTCGATTCCTTCACTTAATCGTTTATAGCGTTACAGTTCGATTCCATCACTTAATCGTTTATAGCGTTACAGTTCGATTCCAACACTTAATCGTTTATAGTGTTACAGTTCGATTCCAACATTTAATCGTTTATAGCGTTATAGTTCGATTCCAACACTTAATCGTTTATAGCATTACAGTTCGATTCCAACACTTATTCGTTTATAGCGTTACAGTTCGATTCCATCACTTAATCGTTTATGGCGTTACAGTTCGATTCCAACACTTAATCGTTTATAGTGTTACAATTCGATTCCAACACTTAATCGTTTAAAGCGTTACAGTTCGATTCCATCACTTAATCGTTTAAAGCGTTATAGTTCGTTCAGTGTCTTGCATATAAGTACATCCAACGTTTGAATAAACAAAACTTGACAATGAGTAAAAAATTGAATGACGGAACGGTGATTGCTACAACATTTAAAAATAATCAATTAGATAACAGCAGTTATTAAGTCAGTCATTTAAATAACTACTAACATTCTGCATACCTATTTTGTACATAGTGTTTTTATGTCAGCCAGTCGCCTGTTGGATTTTGAATGAAGGTAGTTACTTTTAAATGTATTCTAGTTTGATTTTCTAATATATTGTTCCCTTCTCCCGTGGCTAGCATCAACTCCTTTTGCTCCAATTGTGGAACCATATTGTTCCCAGCCCCACTTCCTGGTGCCAAATTGTTCGGTACCCCCCTTGGGGGTGACTAAAGGTCGCGTTTCCCCCTTTCCTGTTCCTGCCAATTCCAGGAGAGCAAGAGCTGAGCGGATCTCTCCTGCAGGCCGATCGGGGTAATGTAACGGGCTATGAGCAGGGTTTGCATGCCGTAGCGGATTAGAGGGAGTGAACTGATCTGGCAGACGGGTGACCAACCCGTCTGGAGGCTCGTATTCGTGTTGGTACCTTATCTCTTCTGTTCTCCTAAATTTACCAGGGCCGATTTCTTCCTCACCAGAGGGCGTATAAGGCTGACATTCTCTGTCTGCGGTTCCCGGATTGGGAACTGTCGTTTGGTCCGAACGACCTGGGTTCGAATCCTCCCGTTCATGACCTTTCCTTAAGGTTTCCTCTAAAGCCAATTTTTAGAGTGGCATTCTGAGACTGTAAATGCAATACTTGGGCTTGCAACCAAATATTGGAATCCGCTTCCAGGGAGGGCTCTACTCCATGTGTCCTCTCATCATGAGGAATGGACCCACTCACCTCATCCTCACCTCCTGTTGCACTTACCAACTCAGACATCAGGCAAGTCTCTGGCGTAGCCAATAATTTGTCTTTATTCATTTACAAATTATCGTTGTAACATAAAATGAATATTCCTTTACAGACAGGTATTTGTCGAAATTAACATTGCTGTTTGAATTACAGTCGTTTTAAATTAAAAGAATTATCTGCAGTACAATGTCTTGTTGTTTGCATTAATGAAACAAATTTACGCCTGTTTGGAGCGTATTAAAAGAATTATAACAAAGCAGTCTAAGATATTAAACTAAAGACATCTACTAGTTAGGCAGACTCCTAAACAAATACTTCCCCAATTAGACTAGAGCTATCAGAAGGGACGGGGTTCCTAACAACCACGGTGTTGATTTCAATCCCAAGCGTTGAGATCTCTCAAGGCTACCCCTTGGACTGTCACTGTCAGATTAGCGGCAAAATGGCGCTTACACAATCTTCGTTTTACCAGCCGTTCCTGTGCGACTTTCCTTAATAAACGCAGTCACCCGATCCTAGGTTACACGAGGGCAAACCCTTTAAAGTTTTTACTTCAAACCTCAACCTAAATGTGACTTTTAATTGCATTAATCATGAAAGATAAAACCGACAAAAAGTCCGCCAACAGGAACTCGAAAACCAGAAGCATACAAGACATAGAGCAAAAAGCATTAGATCTAGCCTTAACTTAGCCCTCTAGTGGTTGACCGCAGATCAGCTGACTAGCGCTAAATAAGCCTGCTTAAGCCCATGCTCTCAACTTAGATTTGCCCAGTGCAGAATCTCTACAGGTCTACAAAAAAATTTTTTGGTCTGGTGTCTAAGATTTTTCAACTGATTTATAGCAATTTGGCAATGCTGAATCCAAGAATGACACTCATTTTTCTGTATCAGGTCATGTTTTTCTGCTAACTCGATTTTAAAGAAATCATTAGAAAGTCGGAAATCAGACATCTGATTTCAACAAGAACTTTGTATTTCTTAACATATTATATCAAAAAGTTACAGAAACTGATGTTTCTCAGCATCATTGTTACAAATTCATGGCTTGAACTTGAGTTTCTTGGAACTCCTTGAAAAATTAGCAGCAGGGACGTCTCTTTTCAAGGTCCAGCAGTAATCTGCCATCATTACTGCATCCCAACGCCTCTGATACCTTGTCTCCATCTCTTTCAGGTCTTGATGGAACCTCTCCCTCTGTTCGTCACTCATTGATCCAAGATTCTCAGGAAACCAACTCAAATGGGAGAACAGGTAGTGCATTTTGATGCTCATGTTGCATCCAAGGTTTCTAAAAGCAGTCAGCATCTTGGTAACAAGTTCTTCATAGTTCCTGGCCTTGTTGTTGCCAAGGAAGTTGTTGACAACCTGAACAAAAGCCTTCCACGCTTTAATCTCCACTGATTTCATTGAGCTCTCAAACTCTGGATCTCTCATGAGCTGTCGAATTTGAGGACCGTCAAAAATCCCAGCTTTCAACTTTTCAATAGTTAAACCTGGAAAAGCTTGGCACATGTATGCAAAGCAGTCCCCATCCTTGTCCAGAGCTCTGGTGAATTGCTTGATCAAGCCGAGCTTAATATGCAGCGGTGGGAATAAGATCCTGTCTCTGTTCACCAGTGGCTCGTTGATGATGTTCCTTGCACGGCAGGGCAGTAATTCTTCCCGTATAGGCCACTCCTTCTTTATGTAATGTTGTGCTCGATCCCTACTGTCCCACAAACAGAGAAAACATGGGAACTTTGTAAATCCAGACTGTTGTCCCAACAAAAAGTTAACCATTTTCAAATCGACACAAATCAGCCACTCATGCTGATCATAACGAATTTTCTCCAGAACGTACTTCACCACCTCATACTTCTCTTTGAGTGTTGTTGAGTGTGCGATGGGCACAGAGGCAAACTGGTTGCCATTATGCAATAGAACACATTTCAGTGATCGCTTACTGCTGTCAATAAATAGTCTCCACTCTTCGGTTTTGTACTGTGTTACCCCTAGTTTATGCAGGAGCTGTGCAATATCAGTGCAGTACACCAGGTCATTATCTTTAGTGAAATTTTCCCCCTAGGACATTTCCCCCGGACATTTTCCTCCCCTGATCACTTACCCGGCATTAATAGTCATGAGAAATATAGTTCGGGATTTTGAGCAGCGATCGGGTCTCGAGTACTTGCGCGGTATAGCACACAATTTGCAGTTCTAAATGAGTAGTGGACTAGTGGTGTCTGATAAGATACTTTATTAAAATTCTAAAATGTTTCATGCACATGACTCTACTTGTTAATTAATACAGCTGTGTAAGTTGTACACAATTTGCAGTTCTGCATGCGTAGTGGTGTCTGATAAGATACTTTATTAAAATTCTTAAATGCTTCATGCACATGCCTCTACTTGATAATAATACAGCTATATAAATAATTAATTGAAATAGCCAATAAGATGCACTCTCTCGTGAATATTTATGCTGGGTAAGTGACCATAGAAATGTCCGGGGGATATGTCCTAGGAGGGAGCTGTCCTGTCAATAAATGTTCGGAGTCTCCACTCTTCGGTTTTGTACTGTGTTACCCCTAGTTTATGCAGGAGCTGTGCAATATCAGTGCAGTACACCAGGTCATTATCTTTAGTGAAAAACGGGAGGTACTCTTCATGCCTGCTTCGGTAGAATGTGATGCGAGCACTATGAGAGAGGAGGTTTTTGTCCTTCAGTCTCGATGCCAACAGCTCAGCATTCGATTTTGACAAGCTGAGATCACGAACAAGGTCATTAAGCTCATGTTGAGAGAACGGATGTGGAGCGTCATCGTCAGGAACAAATTCTTCTCCTTCATCTTCTTCAACACTGGAAGAGGAGGAGAATTCTTCGTCGCTCATGTCGGGAAGATCATGAAATACAGGCACTGGAATCTCATCGCAGTGGGGCATAGGACGACGTGCTGATTCCAGATCAGGATATTTGAGGCAGCTCCGGTTTTTCTTGTTTATTCCAGTTACATCAATGGCACAGAAGTAACAGTCAGTTGCATGGTTGGAAGGTTCCCTCCAAACCATAGGGATTCCAAATTTCAAAGAACTCCTTGTTCCTTTGGTCCACTGACGAAGATGCTCTATGCAGGTCTTGCATATCATGTGAGGTGCCCAAAGTTTATCTTGATCACCCAGCTTCATACCGAAATAAGAATGATAAGCACGCTTTACAAAGTTGGTGACCGGGTTCCTGTTGGCAATAAGGGTGTATTCACCACAGATGTAGCAAAATACATAAGGTTTATTTTTACAAGATCTTCTACCTGAAGCCATCTTTTCACTGCAACAACAATTGAATAAATGAAAGAACCAACTAGAATCTAGAGTTAAAAACGCATAGATATCTCACTTACTATTATATCGATGGCAAGCATAGACACGTAAAAAGTTCATGTGGCGCTATATAAAAAATTGACCTCACTAAACAAAACCAATGTGATTTTTCGATTCAGCACATGAAAATTGTCCTAAATCAGCTGAAAAAACTTAGACACCAAATTTGCTGTAGACCAGTGATATATATATATATAATTAATATATATATATATATATATATATATATATATAATTAGGCCTATGCCATACGTAGCAACAACATTGAACATAGACTATCCTGGCTAATAATGACTTGCCTGCATACCTGCAGTGTATGCGTTATATATATATATATATGTATATATATATATATAAAGAGCGTGTATAATGCTTCAGTGTATGCGTTATATATATATATATATATATATATATATATATTGTTAGGGTCTCATGACTGAGTCCTAACCGGTCCTGGGATGGGCATTCGTTACCCTTGGGTAGTTCCTTAGCCGAGGGGAGTAGCCTATATAAGGAGGTACGAAAAGGGGCGGTTAGAGAGTCTCCGATAACTCAGCCTTCGTGCTAGTCGGTTTGTCTGAGATCTCTCTGGGTTGCATGGTAGTCAAGTTAGTTCGTGGCTTGTGCCATTTTCAAGTCTTCTTACGGTGCTTCAGTTTGTGATGTTCGTCAGCCCGTTGCTGAGTTGCAGACTTCTTGTTTGTTGGTCGTTCTTCGTCTTGAGAGCGAACCTTTCTTCCACCGTCGTTCTACGGTTGGGTAATGTATCGTTTGATTTGTTGTTTTGGCGAGAATTATACCTTGAAAACTAGACGCGAGCGTTTGAGTATTTGATTAGTAGTGAACTCGTAACAATATATATATATATATATATATATATATATATATGTATATATATATATATATATATATATATATTAGGGTGGTTCTTATATGGCATAAAAAATTAAATGGGCACTTTTTAAACTTCTTACCCCTGGATATTGTTATATGTTATGAAAAAGAAATTAAACAACAAAAAGTGTAATGTTATGACATGATTAAGAGGTGCCACACTCGTCACGAAGTTCTCTGTACGTAGAACATGAGTAAACACAAGGAGGCGCATTGCAGCTGACATTAAACAAAAAATCGTTCAATCCTGCAGCCCATTGGGATGGTAAAATTTTACCTGAATTATCTGGAGGCAACAAAGTTGAAAGATTACCAGTGATTTTTTATTTCTGGAGCTGGAACAACAAAACTCAGTGTTCCCAAGCTGCCAGCAGAAACAGGCGAGGCAATGACCAAAAACGTGGTAATGTGCCTGGAAGACTGGAATATCAAAGACCACATTCAGGCAGTCTCATTTGATACAGCAATACTGGCATTACTCTTGCAGAAAAGGCTTTGCTGCATGTGACATGCAGTCAACTGATTCTGACCTTCCACTCTGTAAGCGTTTCTAGCAATATTGGCAATTTATAGACAAGGAACAGTACACAACTCTTGGTGATGGCATGGCAGACAATGAAGGAATTATAGTACAAAAAGCACTTAAGTGTTGCAGGTAAAAAAATTATAGTGGCGATAACAGAAGCACGTGATGACAATCGGGAGCTGCTGGAACTGACAATCATCTACCTTATTGTCATCCCTGCAAGAGGAATCCGGTTCATGCAACCAGTAGCACGTACTCCATCAAGCCATCTATGATCTATGCAACCAAAATAACTCTCTTCCATGCACAGTTTGTTATGAGTAAACATGAGCAAGCTTGTAGGCAGAGATTTTCTCTTTGTGGTCAAGGTTTATGTCCGCTACTGGCTTAGAACTCCGCTTGCAGCTACACCTCCTGCCAATGTCTTGGCATTCCTCACCAAGCTTCTTAATTCTGGAGACAAAGCCATCTCAAAAGCAGCTAGCAGTGCTTTTCAAGTTACCTTTGGTACCTCAGTAGTGAAATGCTAATATCACTCTCATTTTCCCCCGACATCTCTGTTGAATTTCAACAGTATTCTCACACAGAACGACGACCAACAGTTCACACTGCAGTTAGTGGAGCAGCATCAGAAAAAGTATCCACATACACTGAAGCAGACAATGGCTAAGAATTCGCGACTGTAGCAAATATCAATGAGTGATTGGTTGTAGATCTGTCTGTAGGTTAGATATTGTGTAACAGCACAAATTTAAAAAACTATTTTGTAGGTAGTCAATTAGGGAGTTCACAGTGTCTTGTTATGATAAATACCTGGTTACCTATTAGTATTTGTTACAAGGTATATGACTTTTCTTGCAAAAAAGTAATGTTAACGGTGAACGCGAATTTTACTTACATTAAAAAATTACTTAAATTAGCAGCAGCTTGTGGCACCATTTTAAAGCGTCCAACCAGTCCCAAAAAAATTGTATATCATTTTCTTAACACACACAACAACATAGAGGGGTAAGACTTCAAAATTTTCAACTTTCATTTTTAAGAACCACCCTAATATATATATATATATATATATATATATATATATATATATATATATATATATATAAGGAAACGATGCATAATGCTTCAGTGTATGCGTTTGGCTGAACAGGAGTTGAGAATAAAACCTTGCATAATCTAATTAGGTGGTCGTACAGGTGTTTCTATCAGCCGTACGTGTGGCACGAAAAACCAAAAAGCTGTTGTTAGTGTGACGGATTTGAAATTTGTGCAAAGGAACAGTTGATTTTTACAGGTAGTATTCTTGTGGGTTGAATAATTGAAAGAAGAAATATTTGAAACGTTTTCGGACTGTGTTAATTTGAATTGACAGCCATGCACTACCATGATAGTCGAGGCAGATATAGAATAGAGAATAGAGAATGTACAGATAAAGTAGGCGAGAGAAGGGAAGTTCTGCGCTCTTCGACTAAGGTGGAGCTATTGGTCTCTCGGACCCGCTTCTCGATCAGACAGCGTCGAGCCTTCTCGCCGTCATCTGTGTAAGAGAGCGTACGGAACGCGGTTCGCCTCGCGAAGGTGGCTTATTTCAGAGATTTAAATCTCGGGCTATCACGGTCCGTACACGGGGACCTTAAATGGCGTGGCACCTATTAAAAAGGGCAGAGGTGGTGAAGGATCTAACCCGATAAATTCATTGAAAAATGACCAGGGTCGAGGCCATAATTATGGTCGCTAATATAAAATCGTATACATTTACATCAAGGACCAATATAAACAGGACTGGAATCTCCTTATGTAAGCGCGTTGGACAGAAAATGGCGGCCCATGGAGCCTGGCCACCTAGCGACAAAGGTGTAGAACGTCGTGTTTACCATGCTAAACGCCTATCTCCGTAGTTTCGATTATTTAACTAAACGTCATTAAAAATAGCTTTACATTTATTATTATTAACCTTTCTTTGATAATTAGAAACGGAAAGAAAAATAACCCTGATTTGATTTTCCTCAAATTCGTCCAATTAATCGCTGAACAACACATCGGGTCGTCCATGCTTTTTCATGTCCATAGAGTCATAGACTCTTCTTACACCCGCATCGCCAGGTGGCGCCAGGCTCGTAGCCTTAACCCGGAAGTACACGATATTTTCACGAGTAACCAATCCTTTAATATAGAATCCTTGCATTTACATGTACTGTAGGTCAACTATTACGGACAAACAGCTAACAGAATGTCGCGTCGTCCCCCCCCTGATCACTGGCCCCCAGGGAAAACAGTGCGGCTGCAGCCCCTAGTTCATCGGGCCTCCATTCCCCAGGGAGGGTGGCGACCTCCGGACCCCGGAACAACGTAGGGCCAAAGAGTGGGGAGCTAGACCGGCCTTGGATGGAGGGATCATAGTTGGTCGCCGTAGGAGAGGAACCCAAATCCTGTGAACTCTGCAAACCAGGAACGGACGTAGTTACCAGGCCGAGGTCCGAGGTGGTTACAAGGCGGGACATTTCCGCGGTTCTCGAGGTGAGAACGACTGGGGCTTTCCCCAAATCAGGGTCTTACGGGTCCATAGCAGGTCTACCCGGGTTCCCATATCATCCAAACGGTTAACTACCCTATCCAATATTTCGCCATGTCTAACGGAAAGCAAGGCCAAGGTTGAAATCTGAGAGCTTATATCGGAATAGTTAGCTTGGGAGGGAGGGGACGACGTGTGGGCGTCCCTATCACCTATTCCCGGACTATCTACACTCTCCCCATTACCTGAATATGGAACAGACATATTTCGGCTCAGCCAGTAACTGCTGGTTTATTGTTATCTCAAATTGAACAAAAGAAGTACAATTATGCTGTGATCCTGTCAAATAACTAAACATGCATTAAATTAAAACGACCTCAATGGTCTGTGATTGACGGCTTCAAGATTACTACATTTATCGCCTTACAGGTAAATTAAACAGCGGTCCCAACATCTATTGGAACAAAGTCAAATCAAAGAGTCGATTTCTAGTAACCTGGCCTACGCTTAAATTTCCTTTCCTTCTCCTTATTTGGTCAATTTCCCAAAATGGCGGGAGCCCTCTAAAACTCGAGAAAGAAGCGCTACACAAACTCTACTAAAGGGACCTTTGGCAAACCAAACAGCACGTAACGTTTCAAGTTACTGTTTTACATAAATTGCCCAAACACAAGTAACCCTTGAAAGTAATGATACAACAGTTAACTGATTCTTCAATTAGTTTTAAATCGAAATCGCCCCTCTAAGACGCCATTTTCTTATTCAAACCAAAAACGAACAAGACCGACTTTTACGTCACTAACTCCTGCACACCAAAGATGACGTTGACAGAGAAAAGGGCCAATCACCAACGGGGTGCTCCAATTTGCAGTAATGTTATTGGCGTAATTGACCGTTACGGAAAGCGGGTCAAGGGTGCATTATAATACTGATCTGATGTGAGGCTCGGAGCTAGCCCGAGTCTTCACAAGAATACACAAACAAGCGAATTTACGGGGTTTTGCGCCACGCCAGAGGCCTATAATGGAGCTGCTTACTCACAAACAACTTTAAGTCACAACTGCAAAGAACCAAACAGAGCCGTAGTACAACCGTAACACGCTTCACGATCGATCTTATCTCGCCTCAGAGGGCAATGCGCCGGCACCTAAAGAAACACAGCAAACCCACGAAGATTATTATTATTACTTTAGCACAAATTTCGACGACCCATATCTGGGAAAGTTATTGAATAACAAGTATTTTTGTGGCGGAGGTTTATATATTCATTCATTCATTCCAAAGATTTATTTAGCGCCCCTTCAAGGTTACTACTCAGGAGCGCTCCCGACCCAACCACGGCTGAAAAGGATGGTTTTAAGGCTAGAGTAAAACGCATCTAAATGAACTCTAGGAATAAGGCGTAATGTTAATGGGAGCCCATTCCAAACCATGGGCCAGCAACAGAGAAGGCGCGATGCTGTCTAAGAGCAGTTCGCGCACGGGGAACAAGAAGTTCACCATGTGTGGAGGAGCGGAGAGCTCTACGTCCCTGCACATCCAAAGTAGAGCGACAGAGCTCTTGTAAAAATACACAGGAGCGGAACCTAAGAGGCACCGCCACACCAAAGCAGAAAGCCGGTACAAAATCCGCTGCGGGATAGGAAGCCAGTGCAGGACATCCCTCATAAAAGCGGTGACATGGCCGAACTTTGGGATATGGCCGATGAGGCGCGCGGCCGTGCGCAAGACCCGCTCCAAACACCACAACCGTACAGCCGGGAGGCCAGCGTAGAGTGCACAGCAAAGATCAAGACGCGTGACGACAAACGAATGGATAAGAGTAGAGGCAGCATTAGTGGTGAGATAGCGCGAGACGACTCTGAGCTGGCGCAACTGATAGTAGCAGTATATGTCTTATGTGGCCCAACAAGTGGACCAAATTTCATGTAAATGTGAGTCGGTCATGTCAATCATGTCGGCTGAATTGACGTGGAATCACCCTTTCTTAATCAACTGCAACCTGATATCTGAAAAATGTCAAATGACGAATATCAATAAGCGCTGATCGCGTGTATCCTGTCAAAAACTATTGCCATATGACCAAAACAAAGTATACACAACGTCTGGTGCTTTTGTAGAACATGTCCCCAACTCCCCATCCGATTAAATTTTCGGTCTAACAGACTGCACTAATGCACACACAGTAGGTTGGTCCTTATTTTCCAACTTTCAAAATTGCACTGTCCCAGTGTCCCGCCCTTCAAATAGGTTCTCCCTTTGTAGAAAGTAATTGGTATAAAATTTCTTAAATATTGGTCAATATTTAGGGTATGCTCAATCCACTTGAAATTTTTGCTAATTTTGTGAAGTCGTGTAAATAAAAAGGCTTCCAATATGCTGTGATCAATCATTCAAGTTTACGTGAAGTTCTTTTTCACAGTAATATAATGGACAAGCGCATTCAAGTAGTTCACAGTTCAAGTCCATTCCACTATTCCCGGCAGTTTGGTACAAAGCAGAAATGAGACCCTAGAGGACAGTGGCATTGTTGCTATCTAGGTACAGCTTGATGACAAGAAGAGCAAATTGAGCTGCTCCTCGTCTTTTGTCAGCAAAGCATTGTATTCTTGCATCAGTGCAACCCCTCGTTCTGCAGTATTGCCGACAACATGAAGCTCTCGAGCAACATCTTCTACTTGAAGATAGTCAGGATTTGTCAGCCAGACCTCCGGGTTGACTTCCAGGAAGGAATCTGGCAGGTCAAGATTCTTGAAGAAATTGCGTAGTTAATAACTAGTTATTCGCTATCATAACAGTTCTAATTATCACCAAAGAAAAGACAAAAATATGAAGAATTGAAAATAATGCACTTTACCTCTGAGTATGTGGTACACACTTTAGCCCTGGACCCTTGGTGCCTATTGTATATGGTGTATGTATTGACGAATGTCTGACTTGGACTGAACATATCAATATTATTGCTGGCAAAATATCCAGAAACCTTGGTATACTAGCGAGAATATCTTACCTTATCCCAATTCATATTCGTAGGAATTTATATTATACACTAATCAATCCCTATTTTGATTATGGTAATATTGTCTGGGCCTCAAACTATTCTACTAGGTTGAAATGTCTTCTGGTTCTGCAGAAAAAAGCTATTAGAATTATTGCAAGAGATCCTTTTAACGCCCACACGGCATACAGATACAGAGAATATAATATTATGAACTTTGAAAATATAAATCGCTATCAACTGGGTAATTTCATGTATAAATTTGTCAATAACTTGCTGCTGAGTCATTTTCAAACTATTTTACGAAGGTAGTAGAGATGCATGGTCATTGTACAAGATCTTCTTCTGGTGGTTTATATGTCATATATGCACGCACTAATTATCGTAGATTTTCAATTTGTTGTAGTGGTCCAAAAATTTGGAATGCAGTACCGATGAGTATTCGGAATGCACCCACATACACCCAATTTAAGAAGCTGTGGAATAGTTACTTGAAGGATTAACCATACTTCATTTAACACTGTTTCATCGAATTGTTTAGATATTGATCTTATTTGTAAATTGCAATGTTATTATTTAGTTAAGAACATTATTGAGTTGAACCTTTCTTTCTTACATATTTTACATATTGATCTTCTTAGTAAATTGTAATGTTATTATTTAGTTAAGAACATTATTGAGTTGAACCTTTCTTTTTTTCAACTGACTAACCAGCCATAAATGATTATTGTTAAAAGGGGTGACCCTAAATAAGCGGGGCTTGTGCCCCTTTTGGGTCTTCCCTGTTCCCTAGCCAATGCACTGATATGTAATAGTCAAGTTATAATTGTTGTTAATTGTTATATGCATTGTGCTTCTGGAAATAAAAAGTTGTCAGTTATTGACATAAAATCTCTTTTACCCATTCGCAATCTCTCATAGTTATATAAAATTATTTGCATAGAACCAAAAGAAAAGTGGATTGAGCATACCCTAAATTTCCACCAATCACAACCAATTTGGCAGCAATAAGTTTCTACTGGGAAAGTATAAGATACTTGTAATTGTAATCGAACATTTATATAGCGCCGCTCAAAAATCAGCAGCGCTCTCGACCTGCGTCAGTGCTTGCATCAGGGCACAAGAAAGTCTTAAGACGTCTACGGAACTGAGAAGAAGAGAGGGCTAGTAACTCAAAGCGAAGAGACTGGGGAAGAGAGCTCCAAGCTGATGGACCAACACGGGCAAAGCACCTAGAGTGGGCCGTAGCAGAGCGCATGCGAAGGACAACCATAAGATAAGAGGGTGGGAGACAATAAAAGATTCTAAAAAATTGTATGTTGCTAAGGACAACCCTTACACACAGAGCAATCAATACCGGTATCTATGGACCTGCGAGGGCCTACTCGTGAGTCGTGCATCGTTATATCGGTGTTCAATGTATAATTGAGCATTAGTACAGCGCCTTTGAAAACATCACGAAGACGCCCTTGATTGAGAGAAAGATTATATGTTCGACCGCTGAAGCCCTCTGACAACCACACAATCGTGATATACAAAGGTCTACGCGAACAAAGGACCCGCATTCTGCTTGTGAGCATACTTTCAATGTTTTTTTTGTGAGGAAGACTCGTAATCACTAATACTATCTGATCTTTGTTTAAGATTGTTTCAGAGTAAATAAACGGAGACAATATGAAACAAACACTG
Source organism: Aporrectodea caliginosa (assembly GCA_020284085.1). Taxonomy (NCBI): domain Eukaryota; kingdom Metazoa; phylum Annelida; class Clitellata; order Crassiclitellata; family Lumbricidae; genus Aporrectodea; species Aporrectodea caliginosa. Next base: position 1,408,714 of record JACEVL010000154.1, on the reverse strand, counting down.
CACTTTAAAACGTCTGCCATTAGCAGAAGGATCGGTCAATTATATTCTTGTAAAAGGCTCGAATTACCGCGAGAGAGAGTTCATTAATGAAAAGAGTATTTTGAAACTTATAAGCGTATACCTATTCGTGTAGGGGTAGGCCTTTAAGCTGCATTTCGATTCCATCCAGACTGGTCGTTATAATAACATTGCAAGTGAGTGACTAGTCTTCAGAGGAATATACAGTCTGCATCGTGGGCAGTTGGCAGATGCACAATGTCATGTAGACAGACTGACTGGCGCCAGGTAAAGGTATGCCATGTGGGAAGGTATAATAATAGGGCTATATAAATGGTAGCCGCCCTTGAGGCAATTAGCGGAGAGACAGATCGGGATCCAGCGCTTTGGTTAGGCCGGACTCCTGTCTCGTTTGTCAACCGCGACACTGGTTTCCTCGCGTTTATCGTCTACTGAATAAACATCGAAACAACAACGCCTTCTCTCTCTGCTATTGTCGATCGGCAACCCGAATATCGGGCGATCAAGCGACACTACTTAGGCTTATCGTATTGTATTGTATCTGTCAATTTATATAGCACCTCTCGCAGTGCACACCAATCACAGGCATATGCTTTTATATATAATTTTATATATGCTCTTAGATATCTATCCATCCATCCATCCATCCATCCATGGATCCACCCACCCATCCATCCATCCATCCATCCATCCATCCATCCATCCATCCATCCATCCATCCATCCATCCATCCATCCATCCATCCATCCATCCATCCTTCCATCCATCCATCCATCCATCCATCCATCCATCCATCCATCCATCCATCCATCCATCCATCCATCTATATATCTTTGTCTCTGCCTCTTCAGTTGCCTGTTTCTCAATGTCTATGGCTTTAGTCTAGATAATCGTTGACGTGGGAGCCAATGTACGTCTATCATTCTCTGTTCCAGTTCCTGTCTGCTCGTCTATCTCTCTCCTGTGTGACTGCCTCTCCGTCCGTTCATGTATCACTGAGATGAGTATGGGACAGAGCCGGATTAACCTATAAGTGAAATATGCCATGGCTTAGGGCCCCACAACGTTTTGAGGGCCCCCAACTGTCAGGAAATATAAAAATACATTTTGAGGGCCCAACTGTCAGGAAATATAAAAATCAGATGGTACAAAGGTCCTATTTGACAATTTTCTTCTGAAAAAGAAAAAAAAAATAGGTCATCAGATATTTTTAAAGGAAAAAAATGGACAAATGGATGGTTTTTCTCTGAATCTGAGAAATATTTTTGCATGGCTTTCCGGTTAGGGCCCCGGATGGCCCTTGGCTTAGGGCCCCCGAAAGTCTTAATCCGGCCCTGGTATGGGATGCAGCCTACGCTCTAAATCAATGTAGCTAAGTACTGTACATGTGCCACTGTCGTGCCGTAAAATCTTGCAAGCTCACACTTTATCATTTGTTTGCTGTTTATCGTTGCCCTGGCATGAACCGAGGGATAAGAATGATTATAAAAGGCCAGACTAGAACAAGAGGTGGAGGCAAAATCGAGACGGCTACAGTAGAATCCGATAAGATACTTAGACAACACGTGAAAGCGACCATCCATTGATGCCTTCGGTATTTATCGAGTTAGATCCTAAATAGCGTATTGGATAACATCTGGCGTAGAGAGCGAGAGGTACCGAGTTCGAGCTCCGTAGGGCGGATATGCTTTGTAGGCTGCCAGTAGCACCGTTGTATTGCAGGCTGTCTGTTCTGTTAGGGGCCGTTCACATATTATATAACGCTCAAGGGGTAGGTGGGTGGGTTCCTGTTTTGTTAGCGTTATAGGTTTATGGTGGGTGGGGTAGGTTCAAGGTTTCGTTATATAACAAACTTTTTCAGCTTATGCTATTTTGCTTGTTTGTCTGACCATTGGACTTTCACTGTAATATTTTAATAAATATTCTTCATTACTAATTGTGTTTTAGTTACTTACTCACTCAGTGCTTTGCATAATATGGGATGTGGCTAGCTGGTAGGTAGCAGCGCTCTATTTCAAACTATTCGAGGGTGGCCATATTGTTCATTTAGGACGCATTCTCAATCAAGAAATCAATAAATTTCGTTTAATATTCAAAGTATCACACTGACAGGTCGCAACTTGTGACAAGTATAAGGTAACAAAATTGTCTTTAATAGCTCTGAGAGTTAGCCATGAATTAATTGGTTATTATACCATTGACTCAGTTCTGACAGCTACAAGTTGAAAATAAGATAATTAGAATAGTGGTGTTGTAAGTTACGGCAGCTTAAATGAGGTGATGAATGAGCGAATGAGGTGATAAATGAGTGATGTGATGAATGATTTATAAGTAGGGGATAATGTATTTAGTAGTAGTACAAGTTTTCAAATAGTACACGAGATATAAAATTTCGGGGGTGGGGGCGTAGAGTAGTGGTAACATCATTGGTGACATTCGTCGACTACCCAATTTAGTTGCCGTAATTAATACAAGTAAATTCAGCGCCATTATTACGATGTACAGGAGCTCCATACTGGTCTAAGCATCATTAGCACGAGAGAGTACACAATTTTCAGATGGCTTTTTTACATAGCTAATTTGGCGTATGATGATATTTTTTACTGCAGTTGTTGAAATGAATCACTACAATGTAATTCGGCAAGCTGTTGTCAGAGCATACCCGCAAAGAAGCAATGAATATCACACATCCGAGGCCAAGAAAATATATGATGTAGTCAAGCAAGAAAAGGACGACGGTGCCAAACTGAATGCAGTTGAAAGTGAGCTGAAGAAACTGCGTGAACTGACAACAAAGAGCAAGACTCAGTCCTTGATGTATTTCATCAAAGCCAGTGAAACAGCCGCAGGGGTAGGGGGTAGGAAGCATATCTGTTATATAATATAGGGGTGGGGTGGGGGTCACAGCTGCTGTTATGTAACGTTATTAGGGGTGGGGGTAGGCAAAAAATTGAGATTTTTTGCGTTATATAATATGTGAACGGCCCCTTAGTAGTTAAGATTTGAATTGCATAACATGTAGGCCTAAATGTACAGCGCAGTGCGTTTGTCAGGACTCAGGCGCTTCAATAAAGAAAAAAATTATTATTATTATTATTATTATTATTATTATTATTATTATTATTATTATTATTATTATTATTATTATTATTATTATTATTATTATTATTATTATTATTATTTGATAAAGACGCTGTAAGTCATTGGATTTTATTACGCTAGATTCGATTACATATGTCCTCGAACTGTTTCTGTATATTTCTTTAGCGACAATAAAAAAGTCACTCCTTTGTGAGAAACAGGAAAGGGAGTTTGAAGGGAGAGGAAAGAGGGCGACCTTCTGTGAGACATGATCTCCTTGTTTTTTTAAAACTCTATTCCGTAAACGCCTGAAAACCATTTTGATCCATTCTTGTTTTCTGTTTAGGTCGGAGCGCCTCTGGCGAATCTCTCTCGAAGATGCGTTATATAAATCTGTGTTTGCGATTTTAGGATCGTATTCCGACGGTAAAATTCAACAGCTAATTTTTTACAGGTTACATTGAACCAAAAAATAAAAAAGATTGCCTTTATTATTTCTAACAGGCTGAAGTAACTTGTAACGCGGAGGTCGAAGTAGGCGATGAGACTTATAAAGCGATGGAGGTCTATTATACAGACCTCACAGAGCCACACACAAAACACAAAAACCGAGGTTTGAATTTGATATAGGCCTATGCTTCGTATTTCGAATACTATGATTTTTCTGAATATTGGCAAACCTCGTTCGACTAGAGACAAATCAATCGTTCTAATTCTATAGTCAGTCTAATTAAAAGCGAACAGCAGTTCGGCTAGTCAAAAGAATTAAGGTTTTGTGTATATTCCGGTCTAAGCATCTGGTCTTGTGTTGTATCACATTGCATGTTTTCTATAGCCAATGCAATGACTCTCGAATATTCCAAATCACATCCATGGCTCAGGATCTTGCTCTTTGGACGAGTCTTACTAGTCGGTGCGGCCCAAGAGTAGGCCTACACAAAAGAATCATGTGTTCTTCTCTGGAGCCATCGTCGTGGTGGGTTCGTTTCATGCCCTGATAGTCTAATTAGTAAAGTGACTAAAGACAGGATTTTGAGATCTAATCACCCGTTTACTTAATTTCATTATTACGCTTTCTATTCTAGTGTTTTCTGTTTTACAGGAAAATAGCTAACAGCCTAAACCCAGTTGAAAGCAGAGAAAACGTGCAATTCAACACGCTAAGAAAAACGGAAAAAATTCAACAGTTCAATCATATTAGTATGCTTACGTCACGTTTCGCAGAGTTTTTGATTTGGAGTCGTTAGAGTCACAGCCGTTCGAGTTTCAGACGTTGAAGTTCTAGTCGTTAGAGTTCCAGTCGTTAGAGTTCCAGTCGTTAGAATTTCCATCGGGTGAATAGGGGTGCTTGCATGCACAGGAAATTAAGCAACGCCCAGCGTGGTTAGCGTCAAAGGAACCTGTTGCAGAGTCAAGTCAAATGGTGAAATTAATAATCATTCACATTCAAATATCTGGGTCCAACAAATTTACCCCAATGCGTCGACTAGGTCACAATGAATGGATCCGGAGTTAAGAACTTCAGTTCACCCCAGTTGCCCTCTGGCGATAACTTACCGAATCATAGATTGAAGTGTAGTAGCTTTCACCGTTGCATTGCATCATTGTTACGTACATCATCAAACGTTGGTCCTTGTGCCCCTTTGCTCTAATATGGTAGACGTTTTTTAATGTAAAGTGCTTGCAATTGCATGCTTTTGTGCTCCCCACGCAGGTCTCTGTCACCCAGCAGTAGGCTTCATTTTATGATATGGGCGTAATGCAGGGGCGCAACCACGGTCCAGAAGTTGGGGGACCTACTAGAATGTGTGAGTGGGGTATTGCGAGCGCCGAAGGCGCGAAGCTGCGATTGCCGAAGGCAAGAAGCCCCTAACGACTATAGGGGTATGGGGGAGCGTCGTACGGTCCCCCATCGGGGTCTGGGGCGGAGCCCCAGAAGCCGACGCAATTTTGAGCATTTGATGCCAAATGTAGCACATTTTGGGCTTTTATTTACCTCAAATTTTTCACCGATGATTTCGATATAAAAGTACCTAGACCATCTAGATCTGTGAAAAATATGACTTTATTATATGAATAAACTGGAAGTGACAAGGGTTTAAGAGAATTGAACGGAAAAGAGTAGAATAAGCTCTAGAACAGTACGTGTTTGTCAAATCTAGGAACATCGGCAGGGAGGAAGCCTGGACGGGTCATTTTTCTCAGAATACCGTTAAGGCGTTTATGTTCCCTACAGTGGCTGTGGCAAATCCCCACCAAACAGAGGAGGCATAACGTAGCCGTGCGAGGATAGTAGCTCTAACAAATGTCAAAGAGACGTTCACCGTGGTGACCGTGGGCGACCAAAACACGTAGCGCGAACATGGATTTTCGGGGTTTGCAGCATATTTTGTCCATGTGTGCCCCAAAGCCAATCCGATCAGAGATAGTGACGCCCAAAATAACCATCTCCTGGACCCGCTCGATGCCAGGGATGAGAGGAGGGAGGGCAATAGGTTTGGACCTCGGTCGTTTGACAACCATTTCTCTGGTCATAGCATGGTTTAATTTAAGATTGCTAATGGATGCCCATTGCCCACTTAGGGATATGGTCAAGTTCAGAAAGAGTGCTGTCAATGCAGGAAGCAGGGACCAGCTTGCAAGTAGCTATCGTCGCCATATTTAGGGAGACGGTTTCTACTGTATTTAGGTTTAAGGCTAGAAATGGCTATGACAAAATCAGTAGGTCCAAGGCCAGAGTCTTGTAGTATACTGGCATTAATGGTACAGAGGGGAGAGATTGCAGAAGGCAAGAAGTTCCTAACGACTATAGGCGGTATGGGAAGCGTCGTAAGTCCCCCCCCCAATCGGGGTCTGGGGCGGAGCCCCAGAAGCCGACGCAATTTTGAGCATTTGATACCAAATGGAGTGCATTTTGGGCTCTTGTTTGCCTCACAATTTTCAAAAGTTGGGGGACCGTCCCAACCTGTGAAAGTTGGGGGGACGCGTCCACGGCCGTCCCAATTAACCTGTTCGAAAGTTGGGGGGACGCGTCCACGGGTCCCATAGGGTGGTTGCGCCTATGGCGCAACGATAGTAGAGACAGGCAGCGTCGTACTTCTGCCCGATCTCTGAACAAATCCCTGCTGTCACAATGTACTGAAAAAGATGTTTCTTCTACTATCGTTTCAGTTATGGTGGTAGCGGTACTATGTGTACCATGTGGCTGAGCGCAGGCTATATCTCTTCGAGAGCGCGTCGGTCCTTAACTAATTCGATGAGACTGATTAACAGAATAAGAGCACGATGGTTTTCGTTTTCTGGTTATTATTCATCACCTCATATATCAAAAACTGCATACTTGAAACAACTTATAAAAAGAGCGGCATCGTCCGTTATATATAAAACTGCTTGTTTTTAAACAACTTATAAGAAAGCGGCATCGTCCGTTACTCTCTCTTTCCGATCCGCCGAGCCCGTCTTCTCTCTCCGGCTCCCCTGCTGCGAATCTCCTTCTCTTCCGCTTTCCCCTCTCTTCCCTATCGCCCCCGCCTGTCAATCAACTCTTTCGCCCCCCAACCGCGCTCTGCGGTTCGTTCCCTCTTGCCTTGCTCCCCTTTCTGCCTTCTCTCCCCTTCACCCTTTGACAGGCGTGGCCTATGCTTCCACTCCCTTGGGTCTGTCGGCTGTCAGCTGTCAATCATTTCTCGTACTAATACAATGCAATCGTATAATAAAATGTAAACTAACATATATATTTAAACTAATATTAATATGGTCTTGTCCGATCTCACTACAACTCTCCACTTCACAAGCTGATGGTTCCAGGTTGAGCATCGGCAAGTAAAGAAGGCTTCAGGAGTGTTCTTTCTTGGTTCTAAATGTTTCTACTAGATTACATAAGCACAAACGACGTCGTGGTATTTTTTTCGAATTGTTCGTGAATAGTGACGTCATCAGGCTGCCTAACACATGATCGATCGATTTCTCGAATCTATAATAACGAAAACATACAACAAACCAGTAGTTTTCCGCAAGCAAACATTTTTATACACATGTTACTGATAATGCTATTATGTGAACTATCGCATGCGTATTATAACCAACTACACATGACTCTGTTTTAGTTGGTCATGTAAGCTCTAGACAACCCATTAATAAACATCAAAAAGCTCGGGACAAGCCTCCTGCCATGGCATGTGTGCCTCCCAGTATAGAATTAATTCCCAATTTCGATTTAAAATCGTTCTGCTGGGTTGCCGAAGCCCATCTTCTCTTCCTCCATGACTCCTCTTCCTTCCTATTCTCGTTATCGACCATATCACTATCTCTCGCTATAGTCATGTTCCAATAAGCTCCTTTGGCTGGCCTCCGCCAGTCTAAAGCATCTCCTCTATGCCTCCACTTAATCTTTGGTCCCTTCGGCTCTTGTGGCTTACGATACCTTTTCGCATCTGGTTTGCCATAGTCCTTGGTCTTGTTTGCTTCTGCACCTCTGAAACCCGTCCAAGTATAGTCGTGCGCCAATTCAAAAGCCCTCTTTCTAGGTGCTACGTTTAACGGTAATTGATTCTGCACATTTGCTCCGACTTCGGCTCTTGGCAACTGACCTAGCCTACAGAAGCGACCGTTGTCTGCTATATGCTTGTCATCTCCTTTCACCCCAGGTGTTCCTAGGTCGGACAGCATAGACATGTTCCGCTGTGCCTTCTTCAAAGCTCCAGACACTTCACTAATTATTTCGTTTCCGACGTTATCGGCTTCTTCAACAGAATCGGGTTGGATTCCATTAGTTCCAGATGTGACCGGCGCATCATCACCCTCGATCTGTGGTGTCGAGTGACTTTCGTCATATACTGCCCTCTGTTCCACGTCGGTACTCTGCCCTTCTGATGTCCCTCGGTATACCCGTGTATGATCGCCCTCCTGATCTCTCCTGCAGACACCATCAATCATTTGATTTTCTTCGCTATCAGCCTCTTCCGCTGAAACGTGTTGGGTTTCATTATTAACAGATGTGGCATCCGCGGCTGCTCTCTGTACCTCTGTGCGTCTGTGGTCTTGTTTATGACTTCCCTGCCTCCGTGCGTCTTCGGAAGTCTGCCGTGCCTGGTCATTTACGTCGTTAGGTCTTGCGTCTTGTCGTGTCCCTACCGGATCTTTCAGACCAGGGTTGTTTGCAAAAATTTCGCTTCCCAAAATCATCCCCACCCCCAGCCCTTTTACAACTGCTGCTTGTACTCTAACCTTGCGATCTGTCCCAAATTTTGGCGAAGAGATTTCAATTTCGCATGTGGAAAAACACTTGATTAACCCAAAAGCGCATTGAATTCTTATTGGATTTTCCCTGGCAGATGGCTTGCTCGGTAAAATGTCAGAATTAATAAGGGTCACTTGTGCCCCTGAATCTCTTAAAGATTCCACAAGAACTCCGTTAACAGTAACTGGGACCAAAAAACGTTTCTGGTACTCGATAACTTTGCCACAAATTGCCTTTGGCCGTACCAAATTCACTTGTGGGTGCTCTTGTGGGTGGAACCTGCTATTGTTATGATTGTAGGACTGGGCTCCGTACTCTGCTCTAGCACCTTGATCTGGTTGCCCATACCTTGTTTGCATGTGCCTTGTGCTGGCACCATCGTTAGTGTTATTCCATGCGGGTTCTCTAGTGAAGGGCGCCTTACCCCCCCACTGGCTTTCTCTCGTTTCAGCACCCTGCGACTTAAATTTTTGCGCAGGTCTGTGGTCTCGTTGGGCTTGCATTCTCCCTTCTATAGCACATTCAAACTGCAAGTCTGCGTAGTTAGCCAGCTCCACTGAGGTCTTGGGTTTACGTGCCTCAACGAAATACCTTGTTTCAGGTGCTAAAGACTCACGTAATCTCTCGAGAATAATATCGTCCTTTAGGCTTATGAAATCATTCACTCCCTTGCATTCCAAGTAGTAATCAAAAGTGTCTTTCAAGTTCTCTAGTAACTGTGCATATGTCTGCCTTCCAGATCTATGCATCGTTTTAAACCGTTCTAAATAATGTTTCGCATTCATACGACAAGCATGCATCAGGGCTGTTTTTGTCTGTCTGTAATCTGTACAGGTTTCCATTGGCAACCTGTTAAAATGCAAACGCATTTGTGAGTTTAGTAGGGATGGCAGAATTCTGGCCCATTTGCTTTCGTCAATGCCTTGAAGGCAAGCAACCTTTTCGAAAGAAAGAAAGAATGCTGCTGGATCCTCTCCCTCGGTCATGTTAGGCAGTTTAGTGTAAGTAGAAGGGGTAGATAGTTCAGTCGCAGCAACAGAAGCACTAGACTGTAACAGGCCTAATTGTGCCTTTGTCTGTAGCAACTCCATCTCTACCTGCATCCGTTCCTTTTCTGCTTGGATCCTTTTCTGCTCTGATCAGTTCGAGCTTCATCTGGTCTCCCCCTACTTCCTCCTCTGTCTCAGCTTCCTCCTCTTCTTCTTCGGGTCCATTTTTTTCGTATTCTTCTAACGTGGCAATCATCGCCTTCCGAGTTAGCCCATGGTGATTTATATTTCTTTTCTCGCATTCTTCCTCCAACCGTCCTTTCTTCATCTTTCCAAACATTATGAAGTGTACGCTGTGTGCACTGAAATCACCTGCACTTATAAGCAGCCAACAGGGCTTACAATAAAACGATCACTCTGCCAACAGGGCAAACTGTAGTTATAAACTACTTTCACTTTATCTTTAAACAACAACTTTCCTTTAACTCTACTTCATTTGCATCCGCACAGTTTACACGTTTTAAACAGCTTCCCACTCTACATTCGTCAAACACAATTAAAAACGCTCACGATAACAGTCTCAGCCAACCTAACACAGCATTACATGGCTTCATTCACACAACTGGTGTTATAAGGCTCACCCGGTTTATTCTTCAGCTTTCTCTGGACGTGTGGCCCCGAAGGTTGCTCGCGTCCTCTGAGAATTCCGGAAGCTCGGCGCCGTATTCGCTGATCCTTCGTCGTTCGTCGTCCTTCTTCTCCAGGGATGGTCGCCAACGTGGTCCTGCTGACGTCGTCACGTCCAAGTTCCGCGTGGATCCCGAGTTTCGCCGCTGTAGCTGTTCTCCTCCTCTCGCTTCCCGTCTTTCCGTTCCTCCTCGATATTTTTTTAGATACGTGTCGCCCAACAGGTTGCGTCGTTTCTGTTGAGATGCGTGTGTAGGAGAAAGTCTCTGTTCTTTTGTTTAGTAGAGAGAAACAGCGTCGTACTTCTGTCTCGTCTCAAACTAAAATCCAGTCCCTTCCTCCTCGGTGAATTGTTTCGTCTTCTCCGCAGAATCGTCTCGTCAAAGTCTCTGTTCGATATTGTTTATTGTTCGTAGAGACAGGCAGCGTCGTACTTCTGCCCGATCTCTGAACAAATCCCTGCTGTCACAATGTACTGAAAAAGATGTTTCTTCTACTATCGTTTCAGTTATGGTGGTAGCGGTACTACTATGTGGCTGAGCGCAGGCTATATCTCTTCGAGAGCGCGTCGGTCCTTAACTAATTCGATGAGACTGATTAACAGAATAAGAGCACGATGGTTTTCGTTTTCTGGTTATTATTCATCACCTCATATATCAAAAACTGCATACTTGAAACAACTTATAAAAAGAGCGGCATCGTCCGTTATATATAAAACTGCTTGTTTTTAAACAACTTATAAGAAAGCGGCATCGTCCGTTACTCTCTCTTTCCGATCCGCCGAGCCCGTCTTCTCTCTCCGGCTCCCCTGCTGCGAATCTCCTCTCTTCCGCTTTCCCCTCTCTTCCCTATCGCCCCCGCCTGTCAATCAACTCTTTCGCCCCCCAACCGCGCTCTGCGGTTCGTTCCCTCTTGCCTTGCTCCCCTTTCTGCCTTCTCTCCCCTTCACCCTTTGACAGGCGTGGCCTATGCTTCCACTCCCTTGGGTCTGTCGGCTGTCAGCTGTCAATCATTTCTCGTACTAATACAATGCAATCGTATAATAAAATGTAAACTAACATATATATTTACTAATATTAATATGTTTATTATGAACTTAATTGATGCCGAATGTAACATAGCCTACGCCATAATATTGGTTAAAACGGCAAACCTTGCCTCACAATATTATACACATACATTTGTAATTGCATTGCGTTCTGACAATCAGTTAATGAATAAACGAATTTTCTATTCTATACGATATTGTCGATTTCAGTTACATAAAATTAATTAAATGTTTTTCCAGCAGTGAACATAAATTTCATCACATTTTCATCATTATGATCCGACTGGGTTAATCTAATATTAGGTCTAATAATTTTCTGACTTGACTGCTTATAAGTTACCAGCCTTGTGACATTTTTGCATAGAGTTTGCTGAAAGTGCGAACGTGACATTACATTAGGTTTGAAGCAGAAAGCAATCTTTTTCTCTCAAACCAACCCAAACAGCAACTATGGGATTTAAGTGCTAGCCTAGGTTCTTGATTGTCGATCGTCCTTGGCGTATGAAGGCGGATGGCCAGTCCTCAACCTCGCCGTATGACCTTCACCCGACAGTACAGTCAGTGTACTAATTTATAGCTGAGTTCGTTGAAGGACACAACTGGAGCAGACATATCTAAACACATATAGGTCTACGCCCTAGCGAGGAATTGAAGCCCCGATCCTGAGGTTTGCATTCGAGCATGTTAACAATAATTAGAGTTATTTGACTATATAGCGCACCCAACATTAAAGTACCGGTAAGTCAAGACATCAATATTCTCCGTATGAGAACAACAGCACATCAACAACAACAACAGCAGAAATGACACGTGGAAAGCAGAACAGATTAGGCGACAACACATTTTAAACCAATGCTGGTAATCTTCCATTGGTGCTAGGTAACTATAACTCGGAGTAGAAACCGTTTCAGAGATGGTTCGGACATACATACTCTGCGTTAGAAGGCTTCAGCGTTCAAATCAATCGGCAACCGTGACACACTAAGTGCAAACACGACGGTAGTAATCAAACGACATTTGAATCTCTGGCTTACGTCTATAGCGTGAGTTGCCAATTTCACATAACAAAGTGTGCGATTGCAAACCAGGAAACAGAGTTAGAACCAGCCGCATCTACAAGATCACAAAAGAACGTAACACCTTTTGGACGTTTTATTATATTACAAGTGCTTCTTCTGTGTTTTTCACGTTTCACTATTTCATACTTACTTATTTTTTCACGTTAATAAGATTACACTTCAACGACTGACAGTGATTTATATAGCCTAAGGCTGTACTGATTTCGCTTAGAGATGAAATAACAAAAATTACTGTCATTGGCTATTTTTTTCTACGACAAAATCGAGATAACTCGAAGAAGTATGTCAAGTGATGTGCTCAGAGGTCTCTCAGTCTTAAATCGTCTTAAATGTGCTACAATATCATCGGACATTTGTATAGCGCCAGCGCCAAAGTCGATGTTCCTGCTAGCTAACATCGCTGAAACGTTTCTCTATAGAAGTCGTTGGTTGTTACTTCTATTTTCTATTAATTAATCTATTTTTTGTGCACTCTATCGAAGGTCAATGCTTCCTATTATGTCAATGTTTCCGATTTTATTTGTCTTTAGCTGTAATCAGTTACGCATTCTTGAGACTGATAAACATTCAGTTGATATCGCAGAACTCAAAATTCTTGGATCTGTGTCCAACGAATCCACCCCACAGCGACGTCGACCATGTTACATTGGGTGGCACTGTCGAGTAAGAAATTCAGTTCGCATCGGTTTTCCACCTGGAGAAAATTGATGGAATCGCAGTCTGGCGTGTTTTTGCATTCACCGATGCATTGCATTACGGAACGTTTGCTTAGAGTTGTTGTTTCGTTTGTCACCAGTCGCTGGTTCTCGTGTCCCTCCCAAAACATCTCTAAATCAGAAAGCCATCAATCAGTTCAATTATTTTATTGTTCTTATTATTATATAGAATCAAGTTTCAATATGAAATTGAAGCGATTGCTACAGTTGCCTCCAAATACAGGAGTGAGTAACACCAAACATCACATGGTACGGCGTAACCTAGGACGTCAATGGAAGAACATCCATTCTCATGGAGTCGCATACGCCAAGATGATGTGCAAACAAATGCTTTCAAAAAGTTCAAAATCGACTGCGGAAACGAATAATAATTTCAACACGCAAATTTACGGTAGTTCAACATTAGATTGAATCATCCACCAAAACATCAAAATGGCATAGAGACCGAGACAAAAACCGACATGGCTGCATCAGCTTATATGCACGATAACACATTAAACACCACACGTCTAGAAACATTGCTGGATAATCATTCACTGATATATCATTTCTATGCCATTGATTCTCAAATCTACCTTTCATTTTACAGTGTGTCATGTCACTCGCCTGTGTGTGCAGCTTTTGTCTGCTGCCTTTTATGAGGTACAGTCTTGGATAGCAGCCAATAAACTGCTCATGCTTGTTCCATTTTGTTCTCAAATTAAAACTTACCTCTTTCAAATTGCTTATCAACCATACACTGACTCTGTGCGTTACGGATTCATCCTCTGGATATTGATCTGATTACGGCTTGGTTTTGGCGTGCAATCGTGTCGATGCCTTGCGCATTGGACACCGACGCAATAGAAGTTAATTATAATTAAAAGCTAATCCAAAGAATCGACATTCTACGATAAAAAAAGTAATAACCATACAGAATGAGAATGAATACTGATAACGATACAACAGAAGCGATTACGAGGAAACAGCACAGAACTTGGACGCCAATATATTTTTCACCTAATACTGGAATTCTTCCCAGGAAGATTGCAGGTAATTGAATATTACTTTATTCCATAAACTTACTGCTTGTGAATATTCTAGTGTATACTTCTACTTCGCACAGGCACACATAACCATCTCCGGTGCTTGGTTGCTGGATGATGATGTACTGGCCAGATGCGGCACTTGAATTGCACTGGAGACAGTTCTTGGCTCCAGCCACAGCCTTCGATGGATATTGACCACAGAGCGGATAGGATCCTCTCACTGGTATAGCAGTACTGTTAGTCACCCCGACCAAGAAGTAGTCGAGACGTTGAGCACGCACATTTCAAACAATCATTGTGTATCCCATTGGCATCAGCAGTGAAAATATCTGTCTAATCATTTGCAAATTGAGCCATACGCAGCAAATATTTTAATTACCAAATGGGTTTTAAATATTTGGATTTTTATTACTGCAATAGCCGACTGTATATCTCTAAAACATTAAAGTAGTCCAGGCTATAATCTAGGAATAAAATTAGTAACAGAGCAACATTCAGCACGCGTGGTCTTCTACCCTTGGCGAAGAATGGACAGAGAATGGACAGAGAAGATAGTGGAGCAGACATCGACTGTTGTAAAGTTTCGATGTTGCAATACCCTTAACTATTTTCAAACTTATTATCCAAGTGAAAGATAATACATGTTGTTTGCATGGATTAAGGTTATTCAAGCTGAAGCCATTCTCGTTCATTGCAAAAAGATAATGACTCCGTAATCTTCTAAGAAAGTTTGGAAACGTCCACTGAAGTAAGATCAACCGTTGCTCTGCTTTTTCTCAGTAAAGGAAGGCCTTCTGTTATAATTTTATTTCTCTTACACTAAGCTTCGGAAGCGTGGACTTGGTGGTGAAAGACAAAATCGATATTTTATTATTTTAGTATTTATTGACAATCTCAGTCTTACCAGAAGCATCAATCGAAAGCGCTGAGCAATTGTGCTTGACTTAATTTCTCAAGGTTCATACATCGTAAATCCAAGACACTCGGCGTTACAAAAATTCGAGAGAATTAAACAAGTGTAGGCCTATCAGGTAGCCTACTGTTCCCAGTAAACTCTCAGCCCTAAAGCATCTATAAATGCAATAATTAATGCGATCTATGGGTATTGATATAGCGCTACCGGTCTCATATAATCTAAAACGTCAATAGCACTGTTTTCATAATGTGAAATCGCAACCAGAACTCATAATCCATTGGAAAACCCAAGTCGTATGCAATCCGACTAGACAAACCGAGGGATTAGAATGTGTACTAGCTTGCACCGAGGGTGGCGCAGTGGCCGAGGGCGGGGGGGCAGCCGCCGGGGGGGGCGCAAAATTAGGTCTGAACCAGTGTTTTTGTTAAAGAAATCGGTAAAATAGCGCCGATAGTTTCCGCCTTCGACTTTGGGGTTATGAACTAACTGGGTTTTACTCATTTTGATAGTTACACCCTTCCCATTCTCATACGCTTTAGGTCATCTTGTTAATTTGCGCTTGAGTTAGAGCTAATACGTTTCTCAGGAATATCATCGTGAGACAGGCGCATACGAACACCTAGTCACACCACGCTTCGAGCGCTCTTTTAATTTTAACACGTGGACAACTTCAAGGATATTGACATACCGAATTGAACCGACTCATTTTATATCGAACTAAAATAAACTTTTAATACTCACACTTCTCTGATGTGAAATCTAATCGACAATTCCTCTCCTCTGAGGTTAACCAGCTTTCCATTTTGGTCGGTAAGCTTCGTCTCCATCGATGAAATCGTAGACAGCGTGACTGGAAGATACACCAAATTAGTAGGTACTTCGATAATCTTATAACCAGGTCCCACGTTAGGGAAAAACGAATATATCACGTTCGCCGTCGATCCGTTGGTATACGAGGCCCCGATTACATCGCTCGTTACCCTCAAACTGGTTATGTTCATTATGTTTACTATTTGTTCGGATTCGTTATACCCCTCCGAATATGTCCGGCGATCAAAACCTAAAACCGTTCTAATTGAGTTGTCCGACCTAAAATCAACTACATAATTCGTCGCAATAGTTAACACGGACTTTAACGTATTACTGTTAGGTTCTATAGAAAGACAGAATTCTTGGTTTACCGCGTCGTAATGCCCGTTCTCTTTCATGATTCTCTGCAGGTAATCGTTTATATCCGTGATTTCATAACACCCCTCCGGAATGTTTACATCGAACCACGTAACACCCGAATCGGGTGAATATCTCAAGTGGTTGTTCGTAGCGTCAATATTCGGAAAAGAAAAATAAGTTTCTAGATTGAGAAGAGACATTTCGTACTTTTTACTCGCGTCCAGTTCGATTAGCGGATTAAACTGAGTCCTAATCTTCGCGTTCTTTTTACTCAACAAAATATAAAACGACGATTTTGGGCTCGTGTTACGTTCCACTTTTTCCATGATAGTCGCTAGCTTTTCGAGAGCAGATTCCATTCTTTTTATAATGAGATTATATATTATTAAATAGACGCCGGTATGTAGAAATCATCGAATCCGCATCTATACTTGCCGTTATTTTTATTGCTGGACTGGTCTATTACTAAAAAGCCGTGGCGTTGCTCCCAGGCGGTTTTACATAGTTTCTTAAACTCATCCTTAGGCATGTCCGTACTCGCGTGATCGTTGTATATATGATCAATATTTTTCTGGTCTTGTGAAAACAAACAGATAAAGTTTGCATTCTCTCTAATTGTCTGTCTAGGTAGTTTGAAATAATTTTGAGCGAGGTAGAAGCAGTCAACGTTACTATGCCTTCCTCGGATGTAGTAGGCCTCACATTTGTTCTGTTTGAGTAGCTGCAGGTCGTCAAAGATCATTAGGTTCTTCTTCGCCGGCGCTAATTCTCTCGGGTCTGGTACGTCTTCGGCTGATTCAAAGAACTTGGAAGATATATCAGATTTCTCATTCGAGTGTTTAGCCATTTCCTCAACTACAAATGCTGGTGGAATATTTTGTCTCATGATCTCGTCTTGGCAATCGAATAACCCGATTATGGCTTGTTTAGGTAGCTTTTCTTCAAATGCTTTTTTCAAAATTATATACTCTGGTTGAAAGAGAGACAGACCGAATATTTGTAGATTGTTGTAATCTAACCACCCAGGTCTTAGAAGTAAGTTCAACAGTAACGTAGTCTTACCACAACCAGATTTTCCTACGATTAAACCTCGTATACTTCTAGGTAAAAGAGGGTTATTGACTCTATTAGATGCCGCGTCGTTCCACGATAAATTTTTAGTTTCCATTTTAAATATATCTAATTGTATTTAAAATGTATTGCGTAAAGTGTAAGAGAAAAACCGAAACGAAAGATATTCAGAACGCCGTCAGTAAAAATAATAGGCCTATGCTTCGAGGCGTATGCGTTGTATGTGGAACTACTAAAACTCAATTCGTGAAAGCAGCACAAGGAGGCGATCTCGTCAGTGCTCTAAATTCAGTTACAAGCGGTATTAAGCTACCGTGGGCTAAATTCCCAGGTGAGATGCATTTACCAGGTCATCAGTTTACAGGACCAGGAACTAGACTAGATTTGCGGTTGAATCCTGATGGTACTCCGAAAGAGTGGTCTAAACCCGTTGATAGGGTCGATAATGCTGCGTATATTCACGATTTAGCTTACAATCAATACTCTGATACGGCTTCTAGGAATGTAGCTGATAGAACTATGATTAATGCTTTGAATAATATTCCAAATCCGAGCTTACGAGAACGTATAGAGAGGACTATAGTTAAACCTATATTATCAGCTAAATCGAGTTTGGGATTAGGTTTAAAAAAAGCTTAAAATGGACTGACCAACTAGCGGATGAATTGCATAAACCCGTAGTAAGGCATTTTAGAAAAAGGAAGGTGTACGTCGGTGGGATAGATGACATTTGGGCAGCTGATCTGATCGATATGCAAGCGTTCGCTAAAGATAACGATGGCGTGAAATACTTGTTAACGGTTATAGATGTATTTTCAAAGTATGGTTGGATCGTGCCACTGCATGATAAGAGCGGAAAATCTACAGCTAGTGGTTTCTTGAAAATATTAGAGAGCGGAAGAAAACCGGGTAAAGTATGGGTTGATAAAGGAAAAGAATTTTATAATAAAGATGTACAGAATTTAGTTGAGTTATATTCTACTGAAAATGAGGAGAAATCCTGTGTTATTGAGAGATGGAATCGGACGATGAGAGAGCGAATGTTTAAATATTTTACAGCTAATTCAACTAGAAGGTATGTTAATATATTAGACGAAATGGTTGGTAATTATAATGACACGAGACATTCTAACATTAAAATGGCCCCCACTAAGGCCAGTATGAAAGTTAATGAAAAGACTGTATTTATGAATTTATACGGTGATGAGATTTCTGAACCTATTAAGCCTATATTCTCGGTAGGTGATAAAGTTAGAATAACGAAGAAAAAGAATATATTTGAAAAAGGATATACTGCTAGGTGGTCCGAAGAGGTGTTTACTGTGTCTGAAGTTCAATACACAGATCCTCCAACCTATAAGATTAAAGATTATAACGGAGAAGAAATTCAGGGCTCATTCTACGAGCAAGAGCTGACAGAAGACGACTCAAGAATTATTTAGAATCGAGAAGGTTATCAGCAAACGTGGAAAGAAATCACTCGTAAAATGGCTTGGTTATCCCGAGTCCTTTAATTCGTGGGTCAATAATGAAGACTTAACGACCGTGTGACGGCTCATCATCAAAACTGACGACTGATCGAAACTGTTGGGAACTTCCGCGACCTTTGACTCATACGACCGATACTGCGGGAATGTTCCCAACGATTACGCCTATGACTCATACGACCGATACCGCGAGAATCGTCCTAGCTATTACGTCGTGTGTCATTAGCGCGTTCGATCTTTTCGAAACCTTGGGGAATTACCCAACGATTACGCTAATGACTCGGTGAGGCGCTTGAGATTATCGAAACCTTGGGTATTTCCAACAGTTTAAAGAACGGGTATTAGTACGCGTGGGCGTGTGATTATTAATAACCTAGGTTATGGTGCAATACGTAAAATCTAACCTAGGCTATGGGAGAATCACAGATTTTTATGTAGCGCAAGTGTAATGGCCCAGAGGATTTATTTTATTACTACTCTCGCTAGTTTGTAAAAATGTGACTTCATTGTAAAGAGCCGCTAATGTTCTAGAAAATTGTAATAAGCTTATCTAATATGGAAGGACAGAAATATTTGGTTAATTTTAAATTTATAAGTTATATGTTTGCTCCGGTTATTCATCGGTTATTCAACATTTACGTGAGGTTCTTTTTCTGAACACCGTGTTTAGTTTATATGCTAAGAGAGCCGGAGTAATACGACACATAGTGAGCATATTTGCAATTCATAAAAAATCTCCCTTTTAGCAGACGTCATGCACCGCGGATAATTTATCACTGCAATTGTGAGAATGTCTGCTGAAGTAAAGCTCTTTAGCGACGTCGCTCGATTGGCAACAATGTAGCCTAGTACACAATGCTCTTTAGGTATTGCGCAGCACTCAGCACTATCGCAGCTCGCGGTAAATTCGAGTCTTTAACAGAAATATTATTGACCGAGCTTTCTGCTAATGGCAGATGTTTTCAAGGGCAGTGTTTGTTTCCTATTGTCTCAGTTTATTTACTCTGAAACAATCTTAAACGAAGATCAGATGGTACATTGATTACAGGTCTCGCCCGTTAAAACATTGAAAGTATGCTCACAAGCAGAATGCGGGTCCTTTGTTCGCGTAGACCTTTGTATATCACAGCGGTCGAACATATAATCTTTCTCTCAATCAAAGGCGTCATCATGATGTTTTCAAATGCGCTCTACTAATGCTCATTTATAGGGTAGAGTGGGGCAAATGCCCCCTTTAACGGTTTTTGCTCAATTACAACGTGAGTAGCAGCATTTTACGCATGAAATTATAGTAAGATCTAGTGCTGAATGTTCCCAGCAGAGTATAATTATGTTCGATAAAATTCCCCAAAAGATGACTTTAAGAAATAATTAAATATAAAATGCTTTAAAGGGTGCTTTTGCCCCTCACCTGGGGCAAAACGCCCCCTTGTATGTTTCGAAAACTTTTGTGATCTTTAAAGCTTGAATGTTCTCTTAAAAGATGTACAGAACTTAAATTTAGCTTTTAGGGTATTTATGACTGCCTTCTATACATTTTAACACACACAAAACAATTGCTTAATAAGGATGGACCAATTATATAGGCCTACATGTAAATGACATTGAGAAAGACCATAAGGTCATCGTTTTAAATACATGAAAAATCGATGCACATAATCATCTGCAATCAATACATTGATACAACACTAACTATAAGAAGTAAAGATCTCTAGAGTTTTTTCTAAAAAGGATGTCATAAAAAATAATTTAAAAATGCGTTTTACTTCAGGTGAGGGGCAAAACATTTTGCCCCATGTCAACATTTTCCATATGGGGGCGTTTTGCCCCGCTTGGTGCTACCCTGTGAGATTGCCCATGTAATTAAAAATTGACATGTTAAAGCACCATTTATTGTGCACAGTAATTCGATATATGGTATACTTTAAACCTATATTTGTATTATTGGCTATGTCTGGCATTTTGGCACCATTACTGATACAGAATTGGCGGCAAATTTATACAAGGAAACACGAAAACATAAATTATTTTACAAACAAAAATAAGCAAACCAGCAAAAGATAAATGACTGACGATTATCTCACTAGGGTACAACTAAGAAACCCCAGAGCATTCAAACAGTTCATTACATGGCACATGGGGGACAGTGCCGGGAGGCGGCGTTTTGCCCCACTCTACCCTAAACTGAACACCAATATAACGATGCACGCTCACGAGGCACTCGCAGGTCCATCGATACCGGTATTGATTGCCCTGTGTGTTAGGGTTGTCCCTAACAACATACACATTTTTTAAATCTTTTATTGTATCCCACCCTCTTATCTTATGGTTGTCCCTCGCATGCGCTCTGCTACAGGCCTACGGCCCACTCTAGGAGCTTTGCCCGTGTTGGCCCATCAGCTTGGAACTCTCTTCCCCAGTCTCTTCGCTTTGAGTTACTAGCCATCGCTCCTTCTCAGTTCCGTAGACGTCTCAAGACTTTCTTGTGCCCTGATGCAGGCACTGATGCAGGTCGAGAGCGCTGCTGATTTTTGAGCGGCGCTATATAAATGTTCGATTACAATTACAGTTATCTTATACTTTCCCAGTAGAAACGTATTGCTGCCAAATTGGCTGTGATTGGTGGAAATTTAGGGTATGCTCAATCCACTTTTCTTTTGGTTCTATGCAAATAATTATATAACTATGATAGATTGCGAATGGTTAAAAGGGATTTTATGTCAATAAGCACCAAGGGTCCAGGGCTAAAGTGTGTACCACATATTCAGAGGTAAAGTGCATTATATTCAATTCTTCATATCTTTGTCTTTTCTTTGGTGATAATTAGAACTGTAATGATAGGGAATAATTAGTTATTAACTACGGTAGGCCTACTCCATTCGAAATGCATTGTACATCGACACTGCCTGGCAAAACATTAAAGAGTAGTCTACACCATTTTTATCGGTCATCCATTCGGCGCTACCGTCAGGTTTATGGGGCTACAGTTGCAGCTGAGTTGAAGGCTGAGTTTAACCTTCAGAAGCCAACGGAGCTTCATTGGGTTGGGAGGCTCATGGAATATCAGACAGGAGACGAGAAAGTATACACCGATTACCAGTCATTGTTTCAGGATCTGGCATCGAACAACTCCTCTCTGTCTCAAAACTGTCTATAAGAACTGGTCAGGCAATGGCATATGCAATGATTGAGGTTCTGTCTGTCTGGGGCATTAAGGATTGCATCAAAGGACTCAGCTTTGAGACAACTTCCAGCAACACAGGACGAAAGAAAGGAACTTGCATTTTGGTAGAAAAGCTGCTGGAGAGAAAAATGCTCTACTTAGCGTGCAGGCTTCATATCCATGAAATTCTGTTGGAGGAAGTCTTCAGCACCACAATGAGATCAGCACCACAATTGTACCATTCAGTGGCCCTGAGATCCTCCTGTTCAAGAGGTTAAACGCATTCTGGCCCAGTAGTACTGTCGCAGATTACAATCCTGGTGTGGAAGTTCCGGTAATTGCAGCTGCACTCTGTGGTATTTCAGCTGAGGTCGTGGACTTTGCGATCAATCAGCTTGAACTAATACATAAGCGTGATGACTACAGATCGTGAACTCCGCAAGCCTGCTGTCACGATTTTAGGAGGAGTTCCACCTCACAGATTTTCCTTCATGGCACCGGGTGCCATCCCCGTGCCCGATTCATAACTAGATTAATATAATTATGAGCTTAAAATATTCCGTTCAGAGGTTCGGCCTTCAAACTGACGAAACCAGGAGCATAAGATCTTGAACATTTCTGCGTCTCTGGTTTCGAGGTGTATATTAGCCCTGGTGACTCTCTCGACTGCCAACTGCAGCTCCTACCAGTGACTTTAAACTATTGAAACTGCTCACGACATTCGACTCGCCAGCGTCCAAGGTGTTCTGAAGAAGTTGTTTGGGTAGCTTTGGTATCTGAGTGAAGAGCTGACAAGTCATTAGTCTTCTTTGGTTTACGTTGAATTGAGCGCGCACATTTCGCGGACCTTCATCTCAGCGACCTCAATTCGCCGCCGCGAAACAGAGTGCCGACACAATTCGGCGCCATCAAACACAGCGACTACACAATTCGCCGCCATTCATTTCAGCGCTGCTTCAGTACTAAATACCGGGCGTAAACAACACTAGAACTTCAAAGCAAAATCAAAGCAAAATTGTTTCGGCATCGTCGTCACGGAGCCGAAGTTGGTTGATTGCTGCCGACGCCCATTTCATTATTATTTGACTACAACTTCAAAGCAAAATCAAAGCAACATTGTTCTTAATAAGGCGGGGTTTGGCGTCTATAAAACCTGTGCATGAACCGAAATGAGGACACATTGAAGTATTTTTTACTACGACATAGGTCTAAAATGAACGTTTTATCATTTCATCATTAAAATAAACTTTGACATTGTTTTCATAAGAGTCGCTTAAATGAATGGCGGCGAAATGAATGGCGGCGAATTGTGTAGTCGCTGTGTTTGATGGCGCCGAATTGTGTCGGCGTTCTGTTTCGCGGCGGCGAATTGAGGTCGCTCAGATGAAGGTCGGCGAAATGTGCGCGCTCAATTCAACGGACACCGTCTTCTTTGACCAAAGTGTCGATATAGTAGAGAAAATAGCAATTGTGGAAGAACTCAGTCAGGAAGGAAAGGCGGTTCCTCCGAAGCCTATTTCTCTGGATCAGTCCTTGCAAGATTCCAGAATTAAGACTAAATGATTGCATGGCCACGTAGAACCTTGACCTGCCAGATTCCTTCCTGGAAGTCAACCCGGAGGTCTGGTTAACAAATCCTTACTATCTTCAAGTAGAAGATGTTGTTCGAGAACACGAAAGTAGTGGAAAGACTATATCTTTTGGAGCCAATTCCGAACGACTATATCTTTTGGAGCCAATTCCGAACGACTATATCTTTTGGAGCCAATTCCGAACGACTATATCTTTTGGAGCCAATTCCGAACGACTATATCTTTTGGAGCCAATTTTTGCGGCTATGGGTCAAAGTTCACGTGACTCATGAAACAGACACCCACTAAAGCTGTGCGAGGGTCATTTCAAAGTCACTCTTCATAGGGCATCATCTGTGCGTGCCCCCTCCCTTGCAAAGTACCCAAGCTCATTGAATATTCATTAACCACAAAGTGGGCAGCATTTAACAATACAGCCGCCCATTCTATTTGGCCTAACATCCTTTCTCACTTACACAGGCAGCTCTTCTTAGCCTTTAAGCGCGTATGCCAATACATTGGGCGTTTGTACTCGCAACCAATGACAGTACAAGCCACTGAATTATAAAATAAGGGGCTCATTAGGGTTAAGTAGGGTTTGACGTCACACACGGTGGCAAGCTCTCATAGCTACATCGAATTATAGAAAAAGGCACTGAGTTAGGGTTCGCTTTCTTAAACATCACTCATTATTCATTATATTTCGGCCTATGCCCTTTTACACTTAGCCAACCGGCCATTCTAATAAGCCTTAGCCTTTAAGCATGGAGGCCAATGCAGATAGCCTTTGCGCTTACACACTATTACAGCACACACAGGACCATTTTTCGCAATGAATATTTAGTAGTTTCTCATTGTTTTTGGAGGCTTACCACACATTACTCATATCCAACAAGCCTATGTATTTACATTGAATTATACAAAAAGAGCCTGAAATAGAGCACGCATGTCTCTTTTTTTGCTTCTCTTCAACTATTTATTATGCTCACTAAGCACTTTTTGGGTAACATGCTTTTAGTGTTAGACCTCAAACTATACTATCTAGAATTAACGAGAGACTTAAATTTAAAGGTAGCAACTTTAAAATATCAGAACTTCTCTTTTGCAACTTTAAAATCTCAGAACATCTCATTTGCAACTTTAAAATTTTCAGAAGTTGTGGTTTTACATTCTTTATAATTTGAGAACTTCTTGTTTGCATCTTCAAAATTTCAGAACTTCTTGTTTGCATCTTTAAAATTTGAGAACATCTGATTTGCATCTTTTAGGTTTCAGACCGGGTGGTTTTCCAAAAAGTTTAACTTTCAGAACGTCAGGTTTGCATCTTTAAAATTTGAAAACATCTGATTTGCATCTTTTAGGTTTCAGACCTGGTGGTTTTCCAAAAAGTTTAATTTTCAGAACGTCAGGTTTGCATCTTTTAGATTTCAGACGTTGTGGTTTCCATCTTTAAAATTTCAGACCTGGTGGTTTTCAAAATTTTAATTTCTGAACTTCTCGTTTGCAACTTTAAAATTTCAGACCTGGTGGTTTTCAAAATTTTAATTTCTGAACTTCTCGTTTACAACTTTTAAAATTTCCGAACTTGTGGTTTTCAAAATTTTAATTTCAGAGCTTCTCGTCTGGAACTTTAAAATATCAGAACTTGTGGTTTTCAATCCTTTAGATTTCAGGTGGTGAGGTTTGCAACTTTAAAATTTCCGAACTTGTGGTTTTCAAAATTTTAATTTCAGAACTTCTCGTTTCAACTTTTATATTTCAGACGTTGTGGTTTCCATCTTTAAAATTTCAGACATTCTGGTTTGCATCTTTCAGGTTTCAGACCTGATGGTTTTCCAAAATTTTAGTTTTCAGAACTTCAAGTTTTCAATCCTTTAGATTTTAGACGGTGTGGTTTCCAACTTTAAAATTTCCGAAACGTCTGGTGCGCATCTTTTCTGCTTCAGACTTTTAGGTTTCTCAGTTTTGGTAGGATGGTGTCTTCTGTGAAATTATGCTGATGGTGAGTTAAAATTAGTTCTTTTAAGGGACACAACGTTGCAAAGACACATGACTGTGTGAAACTTACAAATTTTAGACCCTGAAACGGAGGCTAACGTGGTAAACTTAGGACTGTAGCTTGTATGGGTCTATTTCAGAAGGATCACTAATCGAATTTACATGTTTTTCGCTAAAAAATAACAGAATGAATGAAAGCCTGTACATGCCTTCTATTAGATTCGACTGCTAAGAGACGAGGAATTGGCTATGAGATTGGTTATGTTGCATCTATTAGGTTGAGCAATGGCATTTTTTATTACTAAACCACCAACTTTCAGTGTTTCAAATGAAGGTTTTAATCTATTTGCCGGTCGTTCTCTGCTTGTGCACTGAAGAGCCACAGCTTCGCTGTGACTCTGTTACGGCGGCGGCGGCGGTGGCGGCCTCCCCTCAGCTTACCAGTATTCATGGGCTGACGTGTCGCTATAGCATCACTTTGGCAAAAATTTATTCATCTGTTCGATACAACGCTATTGCAGTTGTAAGAGACGAGCTTGCTAGTTGAATTTGTTAAAGAGGCTATATATAAATATATAGCCAGCGCATACAATCTACTCGTCTACGTCTACACGTCAGCCCATGAATACTGGTAAGCTGAGGGGAGGCCGCCACCGCCGCCGCCGCCGTAACAGAGTCACAGCGAAGCTGTGGCTCTTCAGTGCACAAGCAGAGAACGACCGGCAAATAGATTAAAACCTTCATTTGAAACACTGAAAGTTGGTGGTTTAGTAATAAAAAATGCCATTGCTCAACCTAATAGATGCAACATAACCAATCTCATAGCCAATTCCTCGTCTCTTAGCAGTCGAATCTAATAGAAGGCATGTACAGGCTTTCATTCATTCTGTTATTTTTTAGCGAAAAACATGTAAATTCGATTAGTGATCCTTCTGAAATAGACCCATACAAGCTACAGTCCTAAGTTTACCACGTTAGCCTCCGTTTCAGGGTCTAAAATTTGTAAGTTTCACACAGTCATGTGTCTTTGCAACGTTGTGTCCCTTAAAAGAACTAATTTTAACTCACCGTCAGCATAATTTCACAGAAGACACCATCCTACCAAAACTGAGAAACCTAAAAGTCTGAAGCAGAAAAGATGCGAACCAGACGTTTCGGAAATTTTAAAGTTGGAAACCACACCGTCTGAAATCTAAAGGATTGAAAACTTGAAGTTCTGAAAATTAAAATTTTGGAAAACCATCAGGTCTGAAACCTGAAAGATGCAAACCAGAATGTCTGAAATTTTAAAGATGGAAACCACAACGTCTGAAATATAAAAGTTGAAACGAGAAGTTCTGAAATTAAAATTTTGAAAACCACAAGTTCGGAAATTTTAAAGTTGCAAACCTCACCACCTGAAATCTAAAGGATTGAAAACCACAAGTTCTGATATTTTAAAGTTCCAGACGAGAAGCTCTGAAATTAAAATTTTGAAAACCACAAGTTCGGAAATTTTAAAAGTTGTAAACGAGAAGTTCAGAAATTAAAATTTTGAAAACCACCAGGTCTGAAATTTTAAAGTTGCAAACGAGAAGTTCAGAAATTAAAATTTTGAAAACCACCAGGTCTGAAATTTTAAAGTTGCGAACGAAAGTTCAAAAATTAAAATTTTGAAAACCACAAGTTCTGAAATTTTAAAGTTGTAAACGAGAAGTTCTGAAATTAAAATTTTGAAAACCACAAGTTCAGAAATTTTAAAGTTGTAAACGAGAAGTTCGGAAATTAAAATTTTGAAAACCACCAGGTCTGAAATTTTAAAGTTGCAAACGAGAGTTCAGAAATTAAAATTTTGAAAACCACCAGGTCTGAAATTTTAAAGATGGAAACCACAACGTCTGAAATCTAAAAGATGCAAACCTGACGTTCTGAAAATTAAACTTTTTGGAAAACCACCAGGTCTGAAACCTAAAAGATGCAAATCAGATGTTCTCAAATTTTAAAGATGCAAACCTGACGTTCTGAAAGTTAAACTTTTTGGAAAACCACCCGGTCTGAAACCTAAAAGATGCAAATCAGATGTTCTGAAATTTTGAAGATGCAAACAAGAAGTTCTCAAATTATAAAGGATGTAAAACCACAACTTCTGAAAATTTTAAAGTTGCAAATGAGATGTTCTGAGATTTTAAAGTTGCAAAAGAGAAGTTCTGAGATTTTAAAGTTGCTACCTTTAAATTTAAGTCTCTCGTTAATTCTAGATAGTATAGTTTGAGGTCTAACACTAAAAGCATGTTACCCAAAAAGTGCTTAGTGAGCATAATAAATAGTTGAAGAGAAGCAAAAAAAGAGACATGCGTGCTCTATTTCAGGCTCTTTTTGTATAATTCAATGTAAATACATAGGCTTGTTGGATATGAGTAATGTGTGGTAAGCCTCCAAAAACAATGAGAAACTACTAAATATTCATTGCGAAAAATGGTCCTGTGTGTGCTGTAATAGTGTGTAAGCGCAAAGGCTATCTGCATTGGCCTCCATGCTTAAAGGCTAAGGCTTATTAGAATGGCCGGTTGGCTAAGTGTAAAAGGGCATAGGCCGAAACATAATGAATAATGAGTGATGTTTAAGAAAGCGAACCCTAACTCAGTGCCTTTTTCTATAATTCGATGTAGCTATGAGAGCTTGCCACCGTGTGTGACGTCAAACCCTACTTAACCCTAATGAGCCCCTTATTTTATAATTCAGTGGCTTGTACTGTCATTGGTTGCGAGTACAAACGCCCAATGTATTGGCATACGCGCTTAAAGGCTAAGAAGAGCTGCCTGTGTAAGTGAGAAAGGATGTTAGGCCAAATAGAATGGGCGGCTGTATTGTAAAATGCTGCCCACTTTGTGGTTAATGAATATTCAATGTGCTTGGGTACTTTGCAAGGGAGGGGGCACGCACAGATGATACCCTATGAAGAGTGACCTTGAAATGACCCTCGCACAGCTTTAGTGGGTGTCTGTTTCATGAGTCATGTGAACTTTGACCCATAGCCGCAAAAATTGGCTCCAAAAGATATAGTCGTTCGGAATTGGCTCCAAAAGATATAGTCGTTCGGAATTGGCTCCAAAAGATATAGTCGTTCGGAATTGGCTCCAAAAGATATAGTCGTTCGGAATTGGCTCCAAAAGATATAGTCGTTCGGAATTGGCTCCAAAAGATATAGTCTTTCCACTACTTTCGTGTTGTCGACAATACTGCAGAACGAGGGGTTGCACTGATGTAAGAATACAATGCTTTTCTGACAAAAGACGAGGAGCAGCTCAATTTGCTCTTCTGGTCATCAAGCTGTACCTAGATAGCAACAATGCCACTGTCCTCCAGGGTCTCATTTCTGCTTTGTACCAAACTGCCGGGAATAATGGAATGGACTTGTACTGTGAACTACCTGAATGCTCTTGTCCATTATATTACTGTGAAAAAGAACTTCACGTAAACTTGGATGATTGATCACAACATATCGGAAGTCTTTTTATTTATGCCACTTCACAAAATTAGCAAAGATTGCAAGTCGATTGAGCATACCCTAAATATTGACCAATATTGAAGAAATTTTATACCAATTACTTTCTACAAAGGGAGAACCTATTTGAAGGGTGGGACAGTGTAATTTTGATAGTTGGAAAATAAGGACCAACCTACTGTGTGCATTAGTGCAGTCTGTTAAACCGAACATTTAATCGGATGGGGAGTTGGGGACATGTTGGACAAAAGCACCAAACTTTGTGTGTAGGCTACTTTGTTTTGGTCATATGGCAATAGTTTTTGACAGGATACACGCGATCAGTGCTTATGGATATACGTCACGTGACATTTTTCAGATACCAGGCTGCAGTTGATTAAGAAAGGGTGATTACACGTCAATTCAACCAACATGATTGACATGACCGCCTCACATTTACATGAAATTTGGTCCACTTAATTGTTGGGCCACATAAGACAAGTACATAAACGGTAAACCCCGCCACAAAAAATAATTTTATTCAATTACTCTCCCAGATATGAGTCGACGAAATTTGTCATAAAGTAATAATAATAATCTTCGTGGGTTTGCTGTGTTTCTTTAGGTGCCGGTGTCACGAAATAGAGTATCCTCCATACACGATTATCCCCCTTAGCGAAATGGAGTATTTGGTTTATTTTGAATTTTTGGTGGTTTCTAAGTGTATTCAGTCGTACTGTTTGGATTTATTGTACACATAAAATATTTTAAGTTGCGTATCTTTAGTTTGTACGTCGACCTGAAATGAATTTACTTCGTTTTTGGTTATTTTGACTGGCTTATCTATCGTGATGCGTATGACGATGGGGGTATAGAATGGTTTATCCCCCCGGATACTCTACACCGGTTTATTCCATCTAGGGGATATGCTTTAGGGGGAGGGTTAGAATATCTCGGGACACCGGCGCATTTCTGCCTGAGGCGAGATGAGATCGATCGTGATGCGTGTTACGGTTGTATTACGGCTCTGTTTTGTTTTTTGTAGTTGTGACTTAAAGTTGTTTGTGAGTAAGCAGCTCCATAGGACTCTGGCGTGGCGCAAAACCCCGTAAATTCGGTTGATTGTGTAATTGTTTTGTAGCTGTGTGGCGACCGCCGCCCCCGCACGCTACCTCTCTCTGTGCTCACGGGACGGCGTCGTCTCCAGCCACTATCCGTCTGGAGCCGCCCGAGTCACTTTGTCTACTTCAATGTAAATGGCTGTTCTCTCTTCTACACAGGGTGACCGTTCCTATCAGGGGAGGTTAGGATGGGTCGCTTCTCCAAGAGAGGTTACACTTTACAGCTCGGTCAGACTCTGCCTCTTCCACGGTCGCCGGGTGGGCAACGTCCTGAGGATGGCCGTCTCTCAGAACAGGGTTCGTTCTTTTATCAGCAGGAGTCTTTCTCTTCGTGTTTACCATCTTAGCTACGCGCCTGTTCTTCCGTCTACCTGATCTGAACTTCGACTCTTAAACTATCGCCAATAATAAGGGACACCAAACGTTCTCTAAGTTCCAGAGACCAGGAATACTTATGACAAGTCGCTACATCATTTCGCCTAGACACTACTGATAGCAACTCTCTACGTCCTCTCAGCCTAGACAATACTTGCAACAACTCGCCACGTCAACACGCCCTAGCCAATGTCCATGGGGCAATGAGTCTTAAAGCTCTGCAAAAGCAAACAGAGAAACAGACAAAAGTCAATTCTATCAAGCTCTTGTTGATTCTATTTCTGCACGACTTATGCCAGAATCTGAGAGACCCACAATTGAACGTGTTAGTAGGCTATTCTGTTGCCCACTTCTTGGCCTTCAACTGTCTCATCAGAATATGGGGAAAAATTAACTGAGGCTGGCATGCAGTAAGTTTTTGGTTCCATCCCCATAATTACTTAAAGCAGGAATACAGACACTTCAAAGATGTGCGGGGAGCTGCGACTTCAGGGAAGAAATTTAACAGACTTATCAGTGCAGTCTACACACTGCCTGTTAGCACTGCTGAATAGCCTGAATGTGAACGCGGATTTATCAAAATGAACTTAATTTGCACACCACTAAGGTCATGTATAAGTGTAGAACATTATTTCCTCTCTTCTTTTCATTTCCATTTTTGGGCCGCCTTTGCATGAGTGGAATCCACCGTAGTACACGTACATGCAGTCATTGACTGCTAACGGTCGTCATGCTGCAGCAGATTTAGCCACGTTCAAAGCACCGAAAAAATGCGAAGCCACAAAAGCACGCATGCAGGGCAGTATGGAAATGTTTCTAAGTTGGCATGTTGTGTCATTGACAGAATGACAATTATACTGAAGCTCTTGTTGAATTTTCAGCTTTTCACTAGGCTTATAATTATTTGTAACTGTAAATGAATTGATGCACAACATCTATGATCTAAGTGTATAATCAGAATGCTTTGGTCAATTTTTAGCCCTATTTAGGCCTACTGAGCTCTCCAATGTGAAAGTATGCGTGCATTCCGCATATTAATTTTAGGTATTTGTTGTCAAGTGTTTGTGTGTTTTTGCATTAAATTGACATGTCGATCAAAGCCTATAGTCCTCTGTAAATGTTAAATAATGTTTACCGGTATTTCTTTAAGTTAGTGTTTTTGCTGGCAATAATCGATGATGTGCCTTGTTTCACGCATTTTGTATTTTATTCGTGTCTTTTTACACTCGAAAACGGCATAAAAATAGTAAGTATCCTATTGATAACTACTAGCCTATACGTACATACATATACACATAAATATATCGGTTATACATTCGCCAATTAGGCTTAAGGTTTAAATTCGTAAAGACTTGGAGACCCGGCACCCCTGGATGAGCAATTTAACCACTGCCCAGAACTACCATAAGAGAGGGAAGGAATAGAAGCGCTGTTTTGAAAAAATGTCTCTGGCATCTGCGTGGTTAGTTCTTTAAGAGTCACTTGACCTCAAGATGTCGCCACAGATTTTGGATTTCTTACAATTTCGCTATAAGCCGATATAATCTTCAGTGTGCTATTAAAATGTCTCTGAAGAAGTTCATTTGGAATGTTGCATTTTGATTGTTATTGGGAGGTTCTAAAAGTTCTCTCTAAGCAACAAGATACCTGCGATTACGCCGATTAGACAAAGCATGCTTAAATTTAATAGATCTAACCAGAGTAATTAAGTTAGTGTGCAGGAAGCAGCATAGTTGTTCTTTAGATACTTGACTGCTGCTTAGGTTGAAAGCTATCAAGAGGCTCTATAATTATATTTATTATATGAATTATTATTTAATAATTTCATAGTTATATGAAAGTCTGTATGCATTGAATTTTAACAGATAACACATCCACTAACATGAGTTCAAGAAATGTTCTTAAATGGAACACCTTCCTCTGGATCTTTCTACAAGCTTTACCAGGTATTAAAAGCTTTCTGTGTATTATTTGTATGTATGTAAGTATGTATGTATTTTTGTATGCATGAATCAATATATGTGTGTTTAGGTCAAGCTGAAAGCCGACCACCACACGGAAGGCCTCATTGCTGAGACAGAGGCCACAAGATGAGATTTTATTTCAATTAGCCTATTATATAATAGCCTACTAGTTCTCATCCGTTCGAAATGTTTTAGAACGCGTTTCGTGTCAAAGTTTTTCTTAAATTTGCTAAGGATTTTGAGCGTTTTTCGACGGTGCTACCGATACCTTTTGTCATTATCTGAGATCGGTCTATCGTTCAGAAGGTGACAGGTTTCAACATAGGCAGTTGAGCTTCAAATTTACGGATAGCCTACGTGTGTCGCCAGCGAGTTGTAAAATTTAGGATTCCGTGAAATAAGGGCGATGAGGTTATTTGAGGTGGCATCGACCGTCAACCACGTAGTAGATGTTCTACGGCCTTTGGAATGCCTATTCTACACCGACCCGGTGGTTCTAGAGATGTCCGGACGCTATGTCATCTATCAACTGCGATGGACTGATGGATGGTGAAGCAGTCGTGAGCTCTGAGCGACTGACCACGTGGCCTGTCACTTTTTCACATCGTTGATGCAACGCGACCCGGAATTTGGAACACTGCGTCGTCTGACCTCTAGATGCAAATCCGTTCGTTGGACTCTCTTGCGTACGGGACACATCGTTGGTTACTTAGTAAATGACTCATTATTTTCTCTTTAAAAGGCGCTATATAAATGTCCAATTACAACTAAAAACTTATTTGTTGCTTTCTTCATTCTTTCTCAGTGAACCCTGATGTCAATGTTGCACTGGGTCGACCTGCGACTCAAACTCAACTTACTCAAACCTTGCTCGTGGTACCTTCTTTGCCAGTCGCTCAGTCGACGGTGATTTCAACCCTTACATGTTTGCCAATTCCTGCTCTCACACAAGCGACCCTCCAGGAGGACCAAACTGGTGGATGGTGGACCTTGGTCAACCAATGCATATCACTCGCGTCGTTTTAACTAACAGAGACGATGTTAACTTTGGTAAGAACCCGTTTAGGCAATACGATTATATACATAAACAAGACTGGGAGCTAATGTAGTGTCACATATATAAGTGAATAGTTTTATAGCGCATTTGTTATAATTTCTCGAAGGCGATTCTGACTCGACTAAGTGTTGCTAAAGTCATTGAAATAACCAGTTCGTCGATCAGCAAATAAATGCTTAAATAATTGGAAAGTCACTCTCGCACGCACATATCCCAACTATCAAAGTCCGGTCCACAGTTACAGTAGTGGAAGATCTTTGTCTAAAGATAGATTACTTTTCTTAATAAGTTAATGCAATATACTATTTGTTTTTTTACTAATCATTAATTAATTTATTTATTTATTTATTTATTGCTATCAAGTTATGGTGGCTGACGCTGTGAATAGGGTGCTTGCATGCACAGTAATTTAAGCAACGCCGAGCGTGGTTAGTGCAATAACATTAAAACGTCAAAGGAACCTGTTGCAGAGTAAAGTGAGATGGTGGAATAATCATTCACATTCACATATCTGGGTCCAACAAATTTACCCCAATGCGTCGACTAGGTCACAATGAGTGGATCCGGAGTTAAGAACTTCAGTTCACCCCAGTTGCCCTCTGGCGATAACTTACCGAATCATAGATTGAAGTGTAGTAGCTTTCACCGTTGCATTGCATCATTGTTACGTACAGCATCAAACGCTGGTTCTTGTGCCCCTTTGCTCTAATATGGTAGACGCCTTCTAAAGGAAAGTGTTTGCAATTGCATGCTTTTGTGCTCCCCACGCAGGTCTCTGTCACCCAGCAGTAGGCCTCATTTAATTATGATATGGGCGTAATGAAAGAAGTAAACTGCATTCCTGCAGTAGACTGGCCCTGCATTCAGGAGAGACTGGCCCTGCATTCAAGAGGTTGGGATTCATCCTTTGCCGAGTTACAAATCCTAGAGGACTCAGATCGGCCACACGAAAAGACTTTGCCGTTCTTCGCACCAAGAGGAAGTTTGGAGATCGTGCTTTTGCTGTCTCTGGACCCAGAGAATGGAACAGTCTCCCAGCTACAATCCGTCAATGTTCATCTGTTACGCAATTTAAATCAAAACTAAAAACTCATCTATTCTCATTACACTATGACTAAGAACACAGCGCAAACGCGCTTTCGTGCAAGACTTGTCTTGTTAAAGCGCGCTATAAATGTCTAATTGTATTGTATTGTTTATTATTAACTACAACGTAGACCAAAAGTCATTTCAATGCCGAATGTCACACATACGCCATCTTGCGAATTATTGTACCATTAAAACGGCAAACCTAATGCATACACAATACGCATGCCCATATTTTGTAAATGCATTGCGTTCTGAACTTCTGACAATCTGTTAACGAATAAACGAATATTCTTTTCTATACGATAATATAATATCCATTTCAGTTACATAAAAGTAATTAAATGTTTTTCCAGCAGTGAAAATAAATTTCATCAGATAGGATGATAGGATCCGACTGGGTTAATCTAATATTAGGCCTAATAACTTTCTGACTTGACTGCTTATAACTTACCATCCTTGTGAAATT
This sequence comes from Aporrectodea caliginosa, assembly GCA_020284085.1. Taxonomy (NCBI): domain Eukaryota; kingdom Metazoa; phylum Annelida; class Clitellata; order Crassiclitellata; family Lumbricidae; genus Aporrectodea; species Aporrectodea caliginosa. Next base: position 1,373,918 of record JACEVL010000154.1, on the reverse strand, counting down.
TTTGCATAGAGTTTGATGAAAGTGCGAACGTGACATTACATTAGGTTTGAAGCAGAAAGCAATCTCTTTCTCTCAAACCAACCCAAACAGCAACTATGGGATTAAAGTGCTAGCCTAGGTTCTTAATTGTCGATCGTCCTTGGCGTATGAAGGCGGATGGCCAGTCCTCAACCTCGCCGTATGACCTTCCCCCGACAGTACAGTCAGTGTATTAGCTGAGTTCGTTAAAGGACGCAACTGGAGCAGACAATTCTAAACACCTATAGGTCTACGCCCTAGCGAGGAATTGAAACCCCGATCCTGAGGTTTGCAGCCGAGCATGTTAACAATTAGACTATGGCGCACCCAACATTAAAGTACCGCCAAGTCAAAACATCAATATTCTCCGTATGAGAACAACAGCACACCAACAACAACAGCAGAAATGACACGTGGAAAGAAGAAAAGATTAGGCGACAAAACATTTTAAACCAAAATGCTGGTATTCTTCTTTGGGTGCTAGGTAACATTATAATGCGATTGTTAACCAGGAAACAGAGTTAGAAGGCTTCCAGTCGTAAGATCTACAAGAACACCAAAAACGACGGTAAACACCTTTTGGACGTTTGACTACAGCCTATTACAGGTGCTTCTTCTGTGTGCGATTGCACGTTTCACTATTTATGACATATAACGTAAACATTTTTGGACTTATTTTTTACACTTTTATAAAACTTACACTTCAACGACTGACACATGATTTATATAGCCCTAAGGCTGTACTGATTTCGCTTAGAGATAAAATAACAAAAAATACTGTCATTGGCTATTCTTTTCTACGACAAAATCGAGAGAACTCAAAGAAGAATGTCAAGTGATGTTCTCATTAGTCTCTCAGTCTTAAATCGTCTTAAATGTGCTACAATGTCATCGGACATTTGTATAGCGCCAGCGCAGCAGTCGATGTTCCTGCTAGCTAACATCGCTGAAACGTTTCTCTATAGAAGTCGTTGGTTTTTACTTCTATTTTCAATTAATTAATCTATTTTTTGTGCAGTCTATCGAAGGTCAATGTTTCCTATTATGTCAATGTTTCCTATTTTATTTGTCTTTAGCTGTTATCAGTTACGCATACTTGAGACTGATAAACATTCAGTTGATATCGTAGAACTCAAAATTCTTGGATCTGTGTCCAACGAATCCACCCCACAGCGACGTCGATAATGTTACATTGGGTGGCACTGTGGAGTAAGAAGTTCAGTTCGCATCGTTTTTCCACCTGGAGAAAATTGACGGAATCACAGTCTGGCGTGTTTTTGCATTCACCGATGCATTGCATTATGGAACGTTTGCTTAGAGTTGTTGTTTCGTTTGTCACCAGTCGCTGGTTCTTGTGTCCCTCCCACAACGTCTCTAAATCAGAAAACCATCAATCAGTTCAATAAGGCTATATCGAATCTTTATCGTTCGATATTATTATATCGAATCAAGTTTCAATATGAAATTGAAGCGATTGCTACAGTTGCCTCCATACACAGGAGTGAGTAACACCAAACATCACATGGTACGGCGTAACCTAGGACGTCAATGAAAGAACATCCATTCTCATGGAGTCGCATACGCCAAGATGATGTGCTAAGAAATGCTTTCAAAAAGTTCAAAATCGACGGCGGAATCGAATAATAATTTCAACACGCAAATTTACGGTAGTTCAACATTAGATCGAATCATCCACCAAAAGATCAAAATGGCATAGAGGCCGAGACAACAACCGACATGGCTGCATCAGCTCATATGCACGATAACACATTAAACACCACACGTCTAGAAACATTGCTGGATAATCATTCACTGAGATATAATTTCTATGCTATTGATGCTCAAATCTACATTAAACGTTTCATTTAGTAGTTTGTCATGTGACTCGCCTGTGCAGCTTTTGTCTGCTGCCTTTGATGAGGTAGAGTCTTGGATAGCAGCCAATAAACTGCTCATGCTTGTCCCATTTCGTTCTCAAATTAAAACTTACTTCTTTCAAATTGCTTATCAACCATACACTGACTCTGTGCGTTACGGATTGATCCTCTGGATATTGATCTGATTACTGTTTGGTTTTGGCGTGCCATCGTGTTGATGTCTTGCGCATTGGACACCGACGCAATAGAAGTTAATTACAATTAAGAACTAATCCAAAGAATCGACATTCTATGATAAAAAAAGTAATAACTATACAGAATGAGATTGGATACTGATAACAATACAACAGAAGTGATACATGGAAACAGCACAGGACTTAGAGACCAATACATTTTAATTAAGCCAAATAGGCCTACTGCCATTCTTCCCGGTAGAAACGCAAGACTTTAATCCCAGAGACTTACTGCTTCCGACTATTCTAGTGTATACTTCTACTTCGCACATGCACAGAGAACCAGGTCCGGTGCTTGGTTGCTGGATGATGATATATTGACCAGATGCTGCACTTGAATTGCACTGGAGACAGTTCTTGGCTCCAGCCACAGCCTGCGATGGATATTGGCCACAAAGCGGATAGGATCCTCTCACTGGTGTAGCAGTACTGTTCGTCACCCCGACCAAGAAGTAGTCGAGACGTTCAGCTGGGAACATTTCAAACAATCAATGTGTATCACACTGGCATCAGCTGTGAAAATATCTGTCTAACCATTTGAAAATTGAGCCATACGCAGCAAATAGTTTAATTACCAAATGGGTTTTAAATATTTGGATTAGGCCTACAGCAATAATGTATAGGCCTATATCTCTAAAATAGTAAACTAGTCCAGGCTATAATCTGGGAAGAAAATGAGTAACAGAGCAACATTCAGAACGCGTGGTCTTCGACCGTTGGCGAAGAATGGACAGAGAAGATAGTGGAGCAGACGTCGACTGGTTTAAAGTTTCGATGTGGCAATACCCTTAACTATTTTCAAACTTATTATCCAAGTGAAAGATAATACATGTTGTTTGCATGGATTAAGGTTATTTAAGCTGAAGCCATTCTCGTTCATTGCAAAAAGAACCAGACATTTAGATAATGACTCCCTAATCTTCTAAGAAAGTTTGGATACGTCCACTGAAGTAAGATTAACCGTTGCTCTGCTTTTACACAGTAAGGGAAGGCCTTCTGTTATAATATTATTTCTCTTACACTAGGCTTCGGAAGCGTGGACTTGGTGGTGAAAGATAAAATCGATATTTTATTATTATTTTAGTATTTATTGACAATCTCAATCTTATCAGAAGCATCAATCGAAAGCGCTGAGCAATTGTGCTTGACTTAATTTCTCAAGGTTCCTACATCGTAAAATCCAGACACTCGGCGTTACGAAAATTCGAGAGAAGTAAACAAGTGTAGGCCTATCAGGTAGCCTACTATTCCCAGTAAACTCTCAGCCCTAAAGCATCTGTAAATGCAATAATTAATGCAGTCTATGGGTATTGACATAGCGCTACCGGTCTAATCTAATCTAAAACTTCAATAGCACTGTTTTCATAATGTGAAATCGAAACCAAAACTCATAATCCATTGGAAATCCCAAGTCGTATGTAGTCCGATAGATCATAAAAAACAGATGACTAGCTTGTACTGAGTGTGCGAGTTAGAATGTATGAATCTTAAGATAACGCGTGAACAGCCTCAAGGAATTGAGACAGCCAGCGATACCGAATTGAAGATATTTACTGCGAGGCAGCGAATTGCAAATCTTTGGACGGTTGGCTAAGAGGCGTTTTGTGGACGGATGGCAAAGCTTCGAAGATTCAGTCCAAAAATATTCACATGCACATGGCATTCAATGATTCACAGCGTCTATTGGTCTAAGATTTCCTATTACTAAGAGCAGTTGAGCATGGAACGGTTGGCTAAGACGCTGTTTTGTGGACTGCATGGCAGATTTTGATATGGATTGGAATGACCTTCCCCTGCAATTCTCAATTGGCAGCTGCTTAATACGCTGAGAGCGCTTCTGATGCGCTTACAAATGCTCAGATTAGATTAGATTAGATAGAAATGCATGGGTATTAAATGGGTCTTAGTTGGCATTTGTAGTTTGTGCAAATTTCTCTTAATGACACGAATGAGAATTAGTCAACTAGCCAGTAATGAAATCTGCTGGAAAGCAAAGTATTAGCCAATGAAATTAAGACACTATGAGGCAACGATAGAAAAAACTCTAAGGGGTCTGATTCTACAAATATTCTGTATGTGAAATTGAGCTGCTTATTACGGTTAAAATTGACATTGTTGGAAACATTCATCTCGCTGAAACTGCGCGCGAATTCAGAATGGTTAACAAGGAACCTCCTAACTGAACAGACGTAAGAAAATCAAATTGGCAGAGTTGTTGGCTTGTGCCCAGAAGAAGAAATTCTGTTTTATCAGGCGTCAGAACAAGTTTATTACTAGCCATCCAAGACTTACATTGCGAAAAACATTAGTTACAAATTGGCAATCGATTGTACTAAGCAGTTTGAATAGATCTCTACGGAGTGATTATTATTGTCTCCGGTGGTTCTACCACATAATAAACTACTACTCAAACCACTTAAAATCCTTTTCCTCTGACGTTCTATCACGTTATATTGCGCTGTCATTGTGACGTCAGCTTCATCCGCCACAAAAATTTCAGTGCAAAACAACCTTCTGGCAATTATTTCCAGCGAGCGCTTGGAGTGCCTTGTCAGTGCTCTAAGTCTGTATTGTGCAGCGTGTCCTGCTTTTACGCCCTGACAACGCATTGTCACGGACTGTTGTACGAAAACATTCATCCAATCAGAGACCTCCCTATCCCACCAGCTCATTAATGTATGACATTGTATCTACAGACACCTAAAAAGCGTCATATCTGCCTACATGGAGCTTCGTTGAACACTTTAAAACTCGGCTAATTGTCGTTCTGCAACAGCTAATTCACATAACAATAATTATTGGCTATTTAGCATTGTGTCAAGAAATATCTAATTCATGTAATTCCTTACGAGCAACTGTTTCGGTTAGTGATGATGACCATTTTGATGTACATTGGCTGACCGAGGTCGACCCTCCACCAGTTAGGTCCTCCAGCAGAGTCTGTTGTATGAGCGCAGGAACCATCATAAAAATCCGTGCTGTAGTTTCCGTCTACGGCTCGGTCAGCTACACAGAGCCCTGCGATACTGTTGTTGAAGGTTGAACTTTGATTGGCAGGTCGACCAAGAGCAACGTTCATCTCTGCTGTAACTGTGTAATAATGACATCCAATGCTTAAACACGTATAATAACGGTTGTCTAGCTGACCTACGGATGGGTCTAATTGTAATTGCAAATGTGCGTAGTGCCTCTTCAGTAGAACCTATAATCAGAGGCGCTATTTATGCTAGCCTGAGTGATTTTTGAAGTTCATCAGAACAAAAAGTTCATCAGTAAGCAAGATGTATTCATTTGCAATCATGTATTCAGATAACATTATGTCACGGCTGGCAGGCACCTTCACACGCTCAATGCTCAACCAACGGATTCCTATCGAAAGTTGACGGTTGAATTCATGCTCAGAGTTCATGAACAGCTATTAGAAAGATTCACTTAATCGGATGGTGGACAGACTTTGAACTGGAAAGTCGAACATCTGAGATATGAAACTTTTGTTCGCCGTCTGTAACCTGACATTTTTAATTCGATGAGCAATGGGTCTTTGTAAAGTTGTCGACCGGAAATTATGGCGAGATTCTATGACGAACGCTGTTCTAGAGAGCCTGCATGCATCTCGTAAGATATGCCGAGGCTGCGTCTGCTGCCCTTAACAGGAAACTGCTAGACGACGATTGCGTTGTCTACTCATTGTGAAGAAGTTAAAGTCGTCGGGACAAACGATCTTCGTCGGCCATCGTCGTTCCTCAACATCGACTCAACGCGGTCCAGAAACTCTGAAAACGACGTCAACTGCCACCTCTGGATGGGATTCCTTTGGTTCTTATATATAGTAAGAATTGGCACTGAGTGTGAGTGGGAGAACACCAATGGCCAATGGTCACACCATCTGGTTTGTGAGCTTCGCTTGCATCGTGAAGAATTTGATTTTAATTAGGGTCCTACTTTCGCATCAGTTAACCTACAGTAAGCAGCGTTTTCTGAGGTACCTAAAAGGTTCACTCTTGATTGTCTACATATCTCACTAACTAGCCCTAAACATTTTTAAGTATGAAGTTATATCTAACTTATAAATCTTCAGTGTCGTTATTCTGTTAGAAAATTTGGAGAAAGTTTTAAAATTTTACGCACCATATTCAGTCACAAAGATGACAACCAAAAATTGGCCATATGCTTGAGCTCCGATCATATTGTTCTCGTATAATACTCTGCAAATCCTGAACAATTCTAACATATGCATTTTAAACTGTCCTCTTTAAATAGGATTCTCCTGCACCGCAATCGTAGGCGACATTGTTGAACTGTCGATCGATTGTACACCGCGTCGATTCGGAACCCGTCTAAAAGCAGCGACGCACACGTTAATGATTTCTCCAAGGTATTCGTTGTGCACTCAAATAACTATGTAATCATAATTTTCGGGTAACCACTTCCAGTGTCGTCGAAAGCAGACTTTTAATTTAATTGTATCTATGCACCATTCACATACACGCAAATAAATAATCAGCCACTCATCTATGTTTATTGCAGCTGTTCAGCCCGCAATTTTGGCGTTGACTCCAACCTTTCACTCAGTTAGTTGCTGTCTAGCGATGCTGGTTCACAGCAACAAATATGATTAGCTTCGCCCTCCTCCTTTCTCCAGGCTTGGGACTGGCACTGCCAGAATACGAGCAGTGGCGGAGTTTGTCATTCAGTGAGAACATTAACTCTATATAAATATACTCAATACTACTCATTACTACATACGTGTCAACCATAGTATTAGGCCTCATAGGGTGAGGCGCTGTTCAAAGTAGGTCATTTTCTTACGGACGGCCTTAATGGACAGTTGTCCCTTTCTGGGTTGATTTTCTGGTTAATCCCCAGCTTTCTTGTCCTACTGAATTCGCTGCTTACAGGCGTTTCAAGAGCATAATATTGTTAGCGCTGCAAAGAGTCCAAAACACCTTAGCCAGAGCCTATGAGTACGAACTATGAACTTATCACCGAAACTAAAATCATTGTTTTGGCTGCCCATAGAAATGCGAATAATTTTCAAGATCGGTCTAATCTTATACAAGACATTACAATTCAGCCAACCCTAACAAATTCTGTATTATGACTAACATGTCTAGTAGGTCTTCTAACAGTTTTAGTCAGACTATTACGTGGACAAGCTAGGATAGATCTTTTCGAGCATATCGCTTCTTTCTCTGGCTCTGGATTCTGAAACTCTCTTCCGGCAAAAGTTCGTTTTTTTGTGCAAACGTTTTATGCCACAATCCTATGTTCAAGTAAAACTATAAGAACTGCAGATCCTGACAATTTTTTCCCAAAAGCCATTAATGATTACTCGCTAGTTTGTAGAAATGATTACCTAAAGAATGTGACTTCATTGTAAAGGGCCGTTTAATGTTCTAGAAAATTGTGATAAGCTTATCTAATATGGAAGGACAGAAATATTTGGCTCATTTTAAATTTATAAGTTATATGTTTGCTCCGGTTATTCAAAATTTATGTGAGGTTCTTTTTCTGAACACCGTGTGTAGTTTTATATGCTAAAGAGAGCTGGAGTAATACGACACATAGTCAGCATATTTGCAATTCATAAAAAATCTCCCTTTTAGCATTGAAACAGACGTCATGCACCGCGGATAATTTATCACTAT